>PVHT020000521.1:5707526-5717958 GCA_004024745.2 Catagonus wagneri
CTGGGATTCAGCAAAAGCAGCGCTAAGAGGAAAGTATATAGCAATACAAGCCAACCTCAGGAAACAAGAAAAAGCTCAAATAAACAACCTAATTTTACATCCAAAGCAGCTAGAGAGGGAAGAAGCCAGGTCATGGAAACAACCTAAATGCCCACCGACAGAGGAGTGGATAGGGAAGATATGGTACATACACATAATGTAATATTACTCAGCCATTAAAAGGAACGGAATAACATTTATAGCAACATGGATGAACCTAGAAATTATCATTCGAAGTGGAACCAGTCGGACAATTAGACAGCAACACCCAATGCTACCACTTACATGTGGAAACTAAAGAGACACAATGAACTTCTTTGAAGAACAGACAATGACTCACAGATTTTGGAAAACCTTGGTTTTTCAAATAAGACAATCTGGGGGGTGGGGGGATGCACTGTGGGTTTGGGACACAAAATCTATCGTATTGACTTATTATCTTTGTACACCTATAACTGAAATAAAATTCATTGTTAATATGAAAAAAATAAAAAAAGAGACGGATGGCTCAGTACATCATCATAAGATGGGCAGCCCCGACTCTATGACTTCTGAATCCTACAAAAAAAATAAAAATAAAAATAAAATTTCCAAAGTATCCAGCCAAGTCATTAAAGAAGCTGAATGTATGCTGCTAATTTTTTGGTGGCAAAAGGAGATTTATATCCATTTAGCCTGAAAGAAGAAAATAGAAATCTACCTGTGCAAGTAAAACTTTTAATAAAAAAATTACAAGAACATGCTAGATGTATTCATGTTGATTATGCACATTAAACTGACTACGTTAGTCATCTAGAATGTATACAGGGTATTATTTATACATTCCTAATCTTAATTGCTTCTACCTGTGGAACATTGGCTATCTTTCCTAACAACAATCATAATATTAGCAATAGCAGTTATTATTTAATAGGTGTTCACAATGAGTCAAATAAGGGCATTATAATGATTCTTTTACGAGGAACACATTATAATGATTATAAGTATTATCAATATCACTATTATATGCATGAAAAATCTCAGGCTCAGAAGGTTAAACAGTGTCAGTGTAATATTTTAATTGTTGGTGCTAAATGTGAATCCTCTAATATTGTCTCCATTGTCAGCAGCCAAAATATTTTCAATCAGGCAACTGCACATTCGGATTAGGCCGTTAATGTCCTTCTAATTCTTCCAGGATTTCACTGTGGGGTTAATTGTTTCCCAAAAGACTGTACTGAACTTTAATTCAGTTCACCAAACATTTATCAAAGACCTGTAATATGCCAAATACTGGTGCCTAGGAATACCAACTTAGTAAGTCATAGTTCCTTATCCTCAAGGGGTCTCCATGCTTTTTCTAAAGACTGATATAAACTTTTAATTTTCATATAATGTTTTTTTTTTTTTTTTTTTTTGCCTTTTGTCATTTTATGGCCGCGGGTTTATGGCCGCACCCGTGGCATGTGGAGGTTCCCAGACTAGGGGTCTAATCGGAGCTGTGGCCACCGGCCTTCGCCGCAGCCACAGCAATGCAGGATCCGAGCCGCGTCTGCAACCTACACCACAGCTCACGGCAACGCCGGATCGTTAACCCACTTAGCAAGGTCAGGGATCAAACCCGCAACCTCATGGTTCCTAGGCGGATTCGTTAACCACTGCGCCACGACGGGAACTCCTAATTTTCATATAATGTGATAGCACTATGAAAGTAGGGACATGCAGCACAATCTGTGGAGTCCAGAAAATAATTTCTGTAAGATGCTTTGTGTAGATGGCTAGTCTAAATTCTTAATGGTCAAAGGAAAGTTGAGCAAAATAATGAATATAAGAGGATTGTTGCAGTCAGAGGAAACTTTAGGATAAGGGCTGAGAATCTCTCTCCAATCAGAGGTGAATAGAAGTATAGAAAGTTTGTATACTTTTATGGCTTTTGTTTTTCTTCATTGTTTGGGAAAGGGAAAACGCAAGTAGCAGGTAAAGGCGGAGAATGTTAGGCAACCATCTTATTTACTCTGTGCAACTTTGAAAATGGGTTCTCATTTCCTAGGCTATGCTCATTTCTAAATTCTTTAGTATATCAATTATTTTGTTATTTTAATGACTCTAATGCCTGGAATAACTGCTATATCATGAATATAGATATGGTAACTGGCATGAATATAGATATGGTAGCTGGCAACTTCATGATTCTAACTAATAGTCTACCTGGAAATGTTTGGTATCACTGCTGATGTACAAATTGAATTTTGATTCATTTTCTCATTTAACCTTGCCCCCTTTCCTTAAAGCTTGATGAACTGATTTAAAGTCTGTGGCCTGTGGCCCTCTTTTGTAAATTTTAATAAGAAAAATGCTGTTAAATAGCACTATAAGTGTTTGAGATTGGTTTTAAGATATTATTTGTTTTTTGGTGTAAACTTTTGACCTTTTTCTGGTTCATAAGACTTCTCAAAGTGAACTTATTTGAATGGCTACTAATTTGCTTAGCTAACAAATTCTTATGTCTCCTCTCATATCTCCTGGCACTAAACAACTTATTTACACACTAGAAAAATAATTTGATAAAGAGTTCTATAACATCAGCTCTTCATACTGCTTGCCTTTTTTCCTGTTGTAAAGTGAGCTGGATTATTTTCCCTTCACTAGATTGGCTATAAAATAACATCTGAGTCTCTTGAGTTTATCATTTTTGCTTCCTTTACACCAGTTGGGCATCCTTATAAATTTAAAATGGGCTTCCATCTGCTAAAAGGTTTTTAGCATGTTTATTTTTCACTCTTTACCCTGAATTCCAATCCATTATGGAGAGTTTTTTGTTGTTATTGTTATTTTAACAAACCTGGATATACAGTATGAGAAACCGTACTGTAGTTAAGCATTTGCTCAGCTGTAGTGCAAAAGATGAGCACTTTTGTCAAATGTGCCATGACCTTTCTTAGAAGACTTGTTCATCTACTGGGGTCCCCATTTCAGGTATAGCAATACCTTGAAGCAAATTTATTCTTCAGTTGCATGTTCTAAAATGTAACAGGGCAAAAATGTTATATGACCATTTTTTGTTAAGCACCACAGTTGTATTGAGGGTCATAAGGTAGAGAGATCATATGAATCTGATAATGCTTATATGGAAATGCCCTTATCTCATTCTAACACATTCTCGTATAACCTTTTCCTCTCCATCTTCTCAGTATGATCTTTATATTTTGGCACTATCATGGGGAGAATCAATAACTTAGTACCATACAGCCTTCTAAAAGTGGAAAGCATTAAACCAGAAACATCGTATCAAATTTATATTTATATTAACACTAAAATTATAAAGAGCAATTCTACCAGGAAGCAGCCATTTTCACAGTGGATATTATATTCCATCCCTGCCCTGGACTACTATACACTTTGTGACAAAACTGACTGACTTCTCTTTCTGTAATCAATATCCTTCTCCAGCCAAGGGAATGGAATGCTCCCCCTCTGCATATATGATAAAGTTTGCTTTCTACTCTGTAATCATTTATTAAAATGCAGCCTTATTAAAGTATTGAATACCACAGACCACTTACCCAGCTCCCTAAAACATTTCAGTTATATTGAGAACTGTAGATAGAGATATATGTCATTTTTTCCTAGGGCTAAGGGAGCTGAAATCACCTCAAATTTATTTAGGGGCTTGGGCTTTCAGTTTGTGAAAAAAATAAACCTTAAGTGGAAGTTAATTAGTAAACATAGCTTCAAGATTCTGAAACTTACTACTTCACTTAGTCCAATTAGTCAATCCTTATTAATCAATTATGAATATTTATTATTATGAGAAAATAAGTAGATCTTCCCCTTTTTCTTCATATAATAAGGCATGGGAGGAAGTTTAAAGGCAATAATTATTAATTCATACAATTCACTCTTGAGGGAATCATAGGGCTATTTCTACAAACCACACAAAGTCTGAGCTATGATGGATAGCAACTTTTTGTCGTTTTGAATAGACCCAATAATTTTTCTTAAGGGTTTAGTTTTTTATTTATTTGCTTTCTACCCTTCAAATATTCTGTTTTTCTTCCTACTAATGAGTTTGGAATCATTTTTTCTCATAGATGTTAAGTATAGTACTGCTTAGGATAATGAAAAGGTTAAGCCAGCAGGACTCTGAAGTCAACCCACCTCTGCCATTGAGTTTATGTATGACTGTGGTGAAATTATATTACAGCTTTTCCACAAATAAAGTTAGATAAATACTCTTCCATACCATACATGACTGTTGTGGACATTAAACAGGGTATATGTACAGTCTGGATCACTGACTGTACTTGACATATAGTGGTATTCAATAAATATTAACTAAGAGAATTGTTATGATTTTCTCAGGGAATTCTCAAGTACCATTTTATTAAAAACAAACATACAAAACAAAAAACAAAAATCCCTTAAAGTGTCATGTGTTGAAATACTTGTGAATGCCAAAATAGAATTCATATTTTACTTTATTTTCATGAGCTATAACAGGCCCTAGCCCACTACTCTTTTATTTTATACTATTTTTTTAATGCTTATGTAATTGAGGAAGCGACACCATTATTGTCAAACCAAAAGTAACTAGAAATAAACAATTTTACTTGAGTTCTGAATTATTCTTCCTGGTGGTTCTTTTTTTTTTTTTAATTTAATACTTCAGTTTCTAAATGACTTCTCACTTTTACCATATATGACTAATAGGCCTCTGTTTTGTCTGTCTATTCTCACTAATGTTAGAATGCTAAATGAGTATATATGAATCTAGGGCTATACGCTTTTATGTAATAAAAATTAGCTCAGAATTTATTATATTTTCCTGGACTTTAGGTTTAAACTCAGTGTGGGAGGGATCTTAATTCATTTTGTTTACTGACTTCAAGTGCCTAGTTTACAGTCTGGTCATAGTAGCCACTGGAAAAAATATGTATTAAATGAGAAATAAATGGAATCGTATAAATTTTGAGATAGAATATCTAAAGCCCTCTAATTTTAAAATTCTAAAGATTTTTTTGCCATTTGTACTTCTACTGATTCTATATTTCTAGCTTGATCAATAACTCATATGATGAACTAATATTGGCCTGTCCATCCTGTTAATATCATTACTCATTTCTATGGTTGGACTGATCTTTTGTTCTTGATTTACATTCCAAACTCAGTTTCCTTATAATGTTTTCCTTGGTTAACAATGGCGTTCCTGTTTTTTTGTTTTGTTTGTTTTGTGTTTTAATATGTTTAACACTTTGTAATGTATCTTAACCTAGGGTCTGTTGTTTAATTCAAAATATCCCTAATCAGTCCAGTTCTTTCACTTTCTGAGTTCCAGGGCTGTTCAGTCTTTGGTGAAGTATAATTGCCTACATTTTACTGTTTTCTTGTCTTCTTCAAAATGCATTTCTTTTTTAAAAATTTTTATTGGAGATTAGTTGACTTACATTTTTGTATTAGTTTCAAGTGTACAGCAAAGTGAATTAACTTACATATTTATATATAGTTATACCTATATATTCATTCTTTTTCCCATATACATTGTTACTGAACCTTGAGTAGACCTCCCTATGCTATATAGTAGGTCTTTGTTAGTTGTCTATTTTATATACTGTGGTGTGTATGTATTGATCCCATCCTCCTAATTTATCCCTCTCCACAATGGTCTCCTCTTTGGTAACCACAAGTTTGATTTTGAAATCTATGAATTTGTTTCTGTTTTTCAAATGTGTTCTTTTGTATCATTTTTATTGAATTCCACATGTAAGGGATATCATAAGATGTTTGTCTTTCTCTAACTTTACTTCACTTAATGTGATAATCTCTAGGTCCATCCTTGTTCCTGCAAAACTTTATTTTGTTCTTTTTTATGGCTGAGTATTATTCCATTGTATATATATATACCACAACTTCTTTAGCCATTCTTCTGCTGATGGACATTCAGGTTGCTTCCATGTCTTGGCTATTGTAAACAGTGCTGCAATGAACATGCAGGTACACATATATTTTTGAATTATTGTTTTCTCTGGATAATGCCAAAGTGTGGGAATGCCAGATCATATGCTAGTTAGGTATTTAGCTTTTTAAGGAAGCTTCATGCTGTTCTCCATAGTGGTTGCACCAATTTACATGCCCACCAACAGTGTAGGAGGGTTCCCTTTTATCCACACTCTTCCAGCATTTGTTATTTGTGGGCTTTTTGATGAGCCATTCTGACTGGGGTGAGGTGATAGATAATTATAGTTTTGATTAAAATGCATCACTTTTTAATTTACCCTTTCTTTTTCCTTTACACATCTCACAGATGTTTGAAGTTAGCTGAAGTTACCTCCTTAATCTTCAATTTTTCCCTAATCCCATACTACTCAAAAACTTTGATCACATCATTCAATATCAACTGGGACACCAAGTTAAATATGGACATTGTTAGATTCTTCTTGAAACCTATTGACTCAGAAGTTTTGAGGCGAAGTAAAATATCTGGACTTTTCACACAAACCAAGTTGATATTTGAGGCAGGAATCATTGCTTCACTCTATTCATATTAAGTCACCACTGCCTCCTGAGCTGTAACTCCTCAGGACAAATTCTTGCTTGATGTTCTGTGTTCTTTATTATAAGAGAAAAAAATATTGCCCCAGGCTAAGCATTTCTGTTGAGATGCAATATATACAGAAGATTTGTACAAATAAGGAGATGACTTCTAGAATGGTAGCATGTATGGTTCCTCTCCCCAGTGAAGAAACCATAGTTGTGAAAAATTATTTTAAATAAAAACAGGTATTTAAAGTCTGGATATTATCCTAAGGGCATAATACAAATGAAAATATTTAAACAAGAATTGACTAAATCTCAGAAATAATAGAGGAGTTTATGGTGGCCTTCAAGCAACAATTAATTACTTCCCACTGTTCTCCCAGCTCAGCATGATGGAAACTCCTTTCTGGGCAAGTGAAGCCAAGAACTTAGAGTGCTTTTCCTCTCATTTCTCATTCAAGAGCTACAATATATCTCTGGGAGGGGCAGGAAACAAGCATTTCTTACCCTCCCAGCTTGGATTCCAGAGCCTTTAATCTAGGTAAGAACAGCTGAGAATTCCAGGACTTATTTTCTCT
Source organism: Catagonus wagneri (assembly GCA_004024745.2). Taxonomy (NCBI): domain Eukaryota; kingdom Metazoa; phylum Chordata; class Mammalia; order Artiodactyla; family Tayassuidae; genus Catagonus; species Catagonus wagneri. The sequence continues at coordinate 5,714,657 of PVHT020000521.1, forward strand.
ACTCAGCTCCAACTTGAAGTGCAGAAACTCTATGCCAAGTGCAGTAAACTAGAATACCAGAGCTCTGATTGCCTTTACCCCAGCTTGCTTGCAGTACAGAGATTCAATGCCTGGGAAAGCATGTCAAGAAGATAAGAGACTGCCCTAACTCCTCCAAACTCAGACTAATGCCTAGCTGATGGAGTAAGAGCATTATTCCAGTTAAGTTCATTGCTCTCCTTGACCACAAATACAGAGCAGTGGTGTAGAGATTTTGTGCTTGGAAAATACAAACTGTAAGAACAGAGAGCTTGGAAGCTCTGCCTGAAACAACTTTATTTTGAGCAAAGTGTGGGAAAGTTCAGGTCTAAATGTATGATGTTAAAATAATAGAGAATACAGAGGTAGGTAATTAAGAAAAGCCTTTTAGATTATATTAGAGCAGTAAATTAAACTATGAATTAGTGAGAATTTTATCAGAAATACCTAGAGAAAAATATAGTCATTAAAGCCATCCACAAATATCATCTCTTCAAAAGGTCTAAAATTTAATTTTATCCAACTGTGGAGCAATTATATCTCAAGGCAATATACAAAACAATAGAACAATTAGCCAGCTACTAGTGGAGTCCAACACCTGGATATGATACCCAAAGGAGATCCAGAACTTAAAAAAGAGTCAGAAAAGGGGCAAAGATAGTCCTGCTAAAACCACTGCCTTTATTTTATTTTTTTATAACAATGAATTTTATTTCAACTATAGGTGTACAAAGATCATCACAAGTCAATGTGATAGATTTTGTGTCCCAAACCCACAGTGCATCCCCCCACCCCCCAGATTATCTTATTTGAAAGACCAGGGTTTTCCAAAATCTGTGAGTCATGGTCTGTTCTTCAAAGAAGTTCATTGTGTCTCTTTAGTTTCCACATGTAAGTGGCAGCATTGGGTGTAACCGTCTAATTGTCTGACTGGTTTCACTTCGCATGATAATTTCTAGGTCCATCCATGTTCCTGTAGATGTTGTTATTTTGTTCTTTTTAATAGCTGAGCAATATTCCATTGTGTGTATGTACCATATCCTCCCTATCCACTCCTCTGTAGATGGGCATCTAGGCTTTTTCCATGACCTGGCTTCTTCCCTCTTTAGCTTCTTTAGAGGTAAAGTTAGCTTGTTTATGTGAGCTTTTTCTTGTTTCCTGAGGTAGGCTTGTTTTGCTATATACTTTCCTCTTAGAACTGCTTTTGCTGCATCCCAGAGGTTTTAGAGTGTCCTATATTTGTTGTCATTTGCTTCTAGGTATTTTTTAATTGCCTCTCTGAATTCTTCAGTGATCCATTTGTTGTTTAGTAGTGTGTTGTTTAGTCTCCACGTCTTCGTATTTTTTGCCATTTTTTTTCTTGTTGATTTCCAGTTGTATAACATTGTGGTCAGAGAAGATGCATGATATGATTTCAATTTTCTTAAAATTACTGAGGCTTGATTTGTAGCCCAGGATGTGATCAGTCTTAGAGAATGTTCCGTGCACACTTGAGAAGAATGTGTATTCTGTTGCTTTTGGATGGAATGTCTGATAAATATCTATTAAGTCCATCTGATCTAATGCTTCATTCAGGGCCTGTGTTTCCTTATTGATTTTCTGTCTGGATGACCTGTCCATTGCTCTAAGTGGGGTGTTAAAGTCCCCCACAATGATGGTGTTATTGTTGATTTCTCCTTTTAAGGTTGTTAGCAGTTGCCTTATATATTGTGGTGATCCTATGTTGGGTGCATAGATATTTCAAATTATTACATCTTCTTCTTGGATTGATCCTTTGATCATTATGTAGTGCCCTTCCTTGTCTCTTAAAATGTTCTTCATCTTAAAGTCTATTTTGTCTGATAGGAGTATTGCTGCTCCAGCTTTCTTTTGATGCCCGTTTGCATGGAATATTTTCTTCCATCCTCCTGCTTTCAATTTGTATGTGTCTCTAGAAGTGAAATGGGTCTCTTGAAGACAGCATATATATGGGTCTTGTTTATGTATCCATTTGGCTAGTCTATGTCTTTTAGTTGGGGCATTCAGTCCATTAACATTTAAGGTAATTGCTGATATATATGTTCTTATTGCCATTGTATTAACTGTTTGCGGTCTTTGTTGCTCTTTATTTTACCCTGAAGTTTTGATATAGGAGTCTATATACAAATGAGATTGTATTAAGTTGTTGGTTTCTTAATTGCATGTGTGTCTCCAGTGACCTACATTTGTGCTCCCTTCTCACGATTTCTGATTTTGGTAGCATAATTGCACATGGATGATTTAGTATCTTTACTGTATATATGCCTTTCCTGGTGAGCCTTGTCATTTGTGGTGTTTTTGTTTATGGTTGTGACCTTTTCTTTTCTGACTAGAGAAGTTCCTTTAAGATGTGTTGTAAAGCTGGTTTAGTGTTGCAGACATCTCTTAGCTTTTGCTTATCTGTAAAGGTTTTGATCTCTCCTTCAAATATGAATGTGAGCCTTGCAGGGTAAAGCAATCTTGGTTGGAAGTTTTTCCCTTTCATCACATTAACGCCCTGCTGGCCTGCAGAGATTCAGCTGAAAAATCTGCTGATAACCTTATTGGGGTTCCCTTGTATGTCATTTGTTTCTTTTCCCTAGCTGCTTTCAAAATTTTCTCTTTGTCTTTAATTTTGGTCATTTTGATTAATGTGTGTCTCAGGGTGTTCCTCCTTGGGTTTATTTTATAAGGTATGTTTTTTGCTTCCTGAATTTGAGTGAGTGGTTCCTTTCCCATATTAGGGACGTTTTCGGCTATTACCTTTTGAAATATTTTTTCTGTCCCCTTCTCTCTCTCTCTTCTCCCTCTGGCACCCCTATAATATGGATGTTGGTGCGTTTAACATTATCCCATTGTTCTCTGAGACTCAGCTCATTTTCTTTCAACCTTTTATCTCATTTCTCTTCTGCATTAGTGATTTCCACTAATCTGTCCTCCACCTCACTGATTCGTTCTTCTGCCTCCTGTATTCTACAATTGGCTGCTTCTAATGAATTTTTTATTTCAGCTATTGTATTTTGCATCTCTTGTTGTTTAATTTTTACAGCTTGTATTTCTTTGCTCAGTGTTTCCTGTAAATTATCAGTCTTTGCCTCCAATCTATTTCCAATGCCTTGCATCATCTTCAGCATCAACAGTCTAAAGTCTCTTTCTGGGAGGCTGATAATCTCCTCATCACTGAGCTGTTTTTCTGGGCTTTTCTCTTTCTCCCTTATCTGAGTTAGAGTTTTCTGTCTTTTCATTTTTGTAGGTTTTTGGTGTGGTGACCTTTGTGTCGACAATAG
>PVHT020000521.1:5718958-5788276 GCA_004024745.2 Catagonus wagneri
TCTTTGCCTCCAATCTATTTCCAATGCCTTGCATCATCTTCAGCATCAACAGTCTAAAGTCTCTTTCTGGGAGGCTGATAATCTCCTCATCACTGAGCTGTTTTTCTGGGCTTTTCTCTTTCTCCCTTATCTGAGTTAGAGTTTTCTGTCTTTTCATTTTTGTAGGTTTTTGGTGTGGTGACCTTTGTGTCGACAATAGAGTCATAGCCTCTCTTAGTTCACGTGTTTGCCTCCCCTGTCGCTAAAGTTGGTATGGAGGGGGCTTGCTGTAGGCTTCCGGATGGGAGGGAGTGATACCTGCCCACTGGTAGGTGGGGTTGATTCCTCTCCCTCTGATGGATGGGGCTTTGTCTCTGGATGAGATTAGAGGCTGGCTGTGTGCCTGAGGGGTCTTTAGGCTGCCTGTTTACTGATGGGTGGGCCTGAGATCCCACCTGAATTGTTGTTTGTCCTGTGGCTTCTCAGCGCTGATGGGAGGGACCAGATTTTCCCAGAAATGGCCACCTCCAGAGAAATGCAGTCTGCTGAATGTTCCCAAGAGCTTCACCTCCAATGCCCTTCACCCACAACAAGCCACAGTCACCCATGTTTTCCCAGGAGATCCTCCAAGAATTGCAGTCAGGTACCACCCGGATTCCTATGGTGACTTTGCTTTGCCCTGGGACCCAGTGCACATGAAAGTCTGTGTGTCCCTTTCAAGAATGGGGTCTCTGTTTCCCCCAGTCCTGTGGAGCTCCTGCACACAAGGCCCACTGGCCTTCAATGCCAGATGCTCCAGGGGCTCTTCTCCCTGTGCCCAATCCCCAGGCATGGGGTTTTGACGTGGGGCTCAGAACTCTCAGTCCTGTAGCTGAGTCTCTGTGATGTAGTTACTTTCCATTCTGTGGGGCTTCCCACCCGGGAGGTATGGGGTTGCTTCTATTGCATAATCACCCCTCCTACCTCTTGATGTGGTCTCCTCTTTGTCTTCTGGAGTAGAATATCTTTTTTGGAAGCTTACAGTCAATTTTGTTGAAGGCTGCTTGGCATTTGGTTGTAGTTTTGTTGTTTTTTGGGAAAGAAGTTTAGCTCCAGTCCTTCTATTCCACCATCTTAATCCAGTCTCCTAAAACCACTGTCTTTAGATGATTACACAGATTCCTAAAGTTTTACCCTCAGAGGAGAAACATTAGAGGCTACACCCTGAGGTGGAAACTAAAGGATCAATATCTACATTGATATGTTATATAAAGTGTCCAAGTTAAAATTAAATACCAAAGCAAGCAAAGAAACAAGAAAGTGTGATACACAGAAAAAATATTGATAAGCAAAAAATGTCCTTGAAAATGAAAATGTGTAAATGTGAGATCTGGCAGACAAAGATTTCAAAGAAATTATTATAAATATGTTGAAAAAATATACTAACAGAAGACATGCTTAAATAATTAAAGATATGATCACAATAGTATCAAATAGAGACTATTGGGAAAGAGAAATTTTTAAAAATTCTGTTATTTAAAAGTACAAAATGGAAAGGAAAAATTTACCTGAGGGGCTCAACAATAGATTTGATCTGACACAAGAAAGAACCAGTAAATTTTAAGATATATTTGTAGAAATGAACAGAAAAAAAGGAAAGAAAAAGAAGAGCCACTATTAACTCCCGCAACATAATGGAATTACCAGAAGGAAAAGAAATAATAAAAAGAAAAAATAGCATTTGAAGAAAATGTGGCTGGCAACTTTCCAAATTTGATGAAAAATATTAATCTGCTTGTCTAAAAACTGCAAAAATAACTTCAAGGTAAATAAAAAGTGGTCCTTACCCAGGACCATCATCATAAAAATGTTGAAAGATTAAGTCATCTTGAAAGCAGCAAAGAGAAAAATAATTTATCAGGTAGCTAAATGCCATTAAGATTAAGGGTTAAATTCTAAGTAGAAACAATAAAACCAGAAGGAGGCTGAAGACTGACATTTAAAATATACACACAAAAATTGTGTCATTCAAGAATCTTGTATCTAGCAAACTTATCTTTCAAAAATGAAGATGAAATATAAACATTCCCAGATGCACAAAAACTGACAGAATTTGTTGCTAGCAGACCCACTTTGGTAGAAAGACTAAAGGAAGTTCTTCAGGCTGAAAACAAATAACCCTGGAAACTTATTTGAATGCAAGCAAATATGCAAATACACACACATACACACAGAAGAGCCAGCAAAGGTAATGATGTAACTTAAAAAAGAGAATATATATCCTCCTTTATGTTTTAACTGATTTAAAAGCAATTTTATAAAGAAATGTGTATATAATACTATGTCGACATTATAACATAAAAATTTAACATATCTGATAATAAAATGCAGAGGTGTGAATGGGAGTAAGGCTGTATTGAAAGAAGAACACTGTATTAGAGAGTGAACTGATTCAATGGGAATAAAGCAAGAGAAACATATGGTAAATAATATGGTGGATTCTATAAATATATACATTCTATTCTCTCAGTTTCTTTAAAAGTCATAAAATAATACCAAATAATACTTATACCAATATAATATTTGGATTTTTAATACTTGTAAATGTGTCAAAATAGCATCAAATTTGTGAAAAGACTTAAGCTTTATAAGAATAACTTTTCCATAGCTCACTGTAATTGTATTTATATAAATATTAACTGTATTTTGATGAGATAAACATGGTAAGCCCCAGAACAACCACTAAAAAATAATTTTTAAAATATTTTGTAAAAGTTTATAAAATAAAATAGTACACTAGAAAATATCAACTTAATCTTTCCCCCCAAAAAAGCAGTAATGAAGTGACAGAGAAGCAGTAATACCACCAATAAAAAAGATGCATATTGAAAACAAAAAGTTAATTTGTCAGACAAATTTAAATAACAATAAATGTTAATGGATTAACAATTCAATCAAAAGGTAAACATCATAAACTACGATTAAAAAAAATCCAAATCTCAACTTCAAAGATACAAATAAATCAAAAGTAAACAAATGGAAAAAATAAATTTTGCAAATAGTAGCCATAATAAAGTTGAAGTGCATATAATCCAATCAATATCAGATAAATAGATTTTAAAAAAAATATTCTAGAGGAGTTTCCACTGTGGCTCATAGTCTCTGAGAGGATGCAGGGTTAATCCCTGGCCTCACTCAGTGGGTTAAGGATGCTGCATTACCACAAGCTGCATCATTGATCGCAGATATGATTCAGATCTGGTGTTGCCATGGCTGGGGCCTAGCCTCAGCTGAAGCTCTGATTTGACCCCTAGCTTGGAAACTTCCATGTGCCACAAGTGGCCATAAAAAGTGAAAAAAATATATTCTGAGATAATGAGGGACTTTCATAATGAAAATTGTCAATCCATCAGAGATATATAATATATACACCTGACAACAGAGCTTCAAAATATTTGAAACAAAAATTGACAGAACTGAAATTAGAAAAATAAAATTCAACAATACTAGTTGGATAGTTTAATAATATACTTTCAAAACTGGGTAGAACGACTAGGCAAAAGATTAATAAGAAAATGCAAGACTTGAACATATTTTAAACCAGTACAACAAGGACATCTGCAGAACCTTCCACCCAACAACAGCAGAATACACCTTCTTCTCAAGGACACATCTTCTCCAGGAAAGATGATATGCTAGTCTACAAAACAAGTTTCAATGTATTTAAAATTAATGCAATTACACAGCATATATCCTCTGACATTAGTGTAATAAAATAGAATTCAATAACAGAAAAAATATAGGTAAATTCAAATAGATGAAAAACTTCAGTGTGCTCGAAGCAAGAAATCACAAAGAAAACTGTAAACCAGTCTGAGATGAGCATAAAAGAAGATACAATGTATAAAAACTTTTGGGATTCAGCTAAAGCATGGTTTAAAGGGAAATTTATAGCTGTAAATATCCAATTAAAAATAATGAGAAGATAATGAAATAATTAAAATCAGTAATCTAATGTTTCATCCTAATACAATGGGTAAAGAAGGTAAAACTAAATTTATATAAAGCAAAATAAGGAAAATAATGAATACTAGATCAGATAATTAGTAAGATATGGATAATTTTTGAAAAATCCCAAAATTGAATCCTTAAGAAGATTTAAAAAACTGACAGATCTTAAGCTAAGCAGGCAAGAGAGAGAGAGAGATTTCAATGACTAAAATCAGGATTTCCTGTCATGACTCAGCAGAAACAAATTTGACTAGCATCCATGATTACTCAGGTTCTTAACTTCGTGGGTTAAGGATCTGGCATTGTTGTGAGCTGTGGTGTAGGTGGTAAATGCGGCTTAGATCCTGCATACACCAGTGGCTACAGTTCATATTTGACCCCTGGCCTGGGAACCTCCAGATGCCATGATGTAGCCCTAAAAAGACAAAATAAAATAAAATAAATTTCTAAAATCAGAAATGAAAGATGAGACGTCACTAGTGATAATTTAATGAACATGACAAATTTTTATGTATAAAAAGGGTCCAAACTACTGAAATAGAATCAAGGAGAAAAAAATAAGAATAAATCTATTAGAAGTAAAGAGACAGAATTGGTAATTTTAAAAAACTTCAAAAAAAATCTCAGTTTACTGGCTTTACTGGTAAATTCTACCAAATATTAGAAGAACAATTAGTATGATTTATTTTTACAAATGCTTTCAAAAAATAGAAGAAGCGGAAACACACCTCAATTCTTCCTATGAAGTTATCATTGCTCTGATCTCAAAACCAAAGACGTGACAAAAAATCTATAGAATGATAACTCTTATGACTAGACACAAAAAATTTCCCAACAAAATACTAGCAAACCAAGTCTGCCAACAAAAAGGAATATAGATCATTATTAAATGAGATATATCCAAGAATGTAAGACTGGATCAACATGAAAATTAGTATAATTCAAATTATCAAAGGGAAAGGAACAAAAATCTCACGATTATATTAATAGATACAGGGAAAGCATTTGACCAAACTTACCCTTTGATGATTAAAAACAATTAATAAACTAGGAAAATAAAGAAACTTTCTCAAATTGATAAGACATCTATAGAAAATCTGCAGTTAATAAAATTAATATAAAAGAATGAACACTTTGTCCCCCAGATAAGAATAAATAATGTTCACTCTCACCACTTCTATTCAGATGGTTCTAGCCAAGCCAATTAGGCAATAAAATGAAATAAAAGATATTTAGATTGAAAAAGGAGTAAAGCTATCTTTTTGCATATTATGTAATTTGTAGATAGAAAATTTTAAGGAATCCACTTAAAAAACTAGAACTAATAAACATGTTCAGCTTAATCACAGAGATTAGGATCAATATACAAAATTTAATTGTATTCACTAGGAATATACAATCTGAAAATAAAATTAAGAGATCAATTTTATTTATAATAGCATCAAAAAGAAAAAAATAGCAATAATTTTCACCTTACATCTTGCTACAAAGTACAAAATTTATATTCTGAAAACTATAATTAAAGAAGGAAGTTAAAGAAGACCTGAGTAAACTGAAACCTATTCCATGTTCAGGGATTGAAAGAGTCAATATTAAATTGGCATATATACCCAAGTTTCAACACAATCGCTATCAAAATCCTAGCTGACTTTTTTTTTCAAAATTAGTAATCTGTTCTTAAAATTCACATGGAAATTCAGTGTACTCAGCATAGTAATAACAGTCTTGAAAAATAAGAACATTGTTGGAGATACACTCTTCCCAGTTTCAAAACTTAACTACAATCTACATTTATCCAAATAATCTGGTAGTAGCATAAGAATCAACATATAGAGTAACGACACAGAATTGAAAGTCCAGAAATAAACGGTTACATTTACTGTCAGTTTTCCACAAAGATGCCAAGACAGTTCATTGTGTGTGTATAGGGAAGCACGTGGAGAGGTAATAATATTTTCAGGAAATGATTCTAGGACAACTGACTATAAACATGTGAAAGAATAAGCTGGACTTCTTGTCTGTCATATAATAATTAACCCAAAAATGGATCAGAGATCCAAAATGTAAGAGCTAGGAGTATACTGTTCTAAGAGGAAAACATAGATGTAAATTTTCATGACCATGGATTGGACAATGGTTTCTTCAGATATGACACTAAAAGTGCAAGCAATAAAAAGAAAAAAATTGATAAATTCTTCAAAAAAAAACCTTTTATCCATTTTACAACACTATCAGAAAGTGAAAGGACCAACCTACAGAATGAGAGAAAACATGGGCAAATCATCTATCTAATAAGTGTCTACTATAGAAAATATATAAATTCACTGGTAAAAAGACAATCTGATTTTATTTTATTTTTTGATTGTACATTATTTATTTATTTATTTTTAATAGGTAACAATAATTTTTCCCCTCAGAAGCAACAGTTTACAACTATTGACAATCTGATTTTAAAATGGGCAGTGTTTTAATATAAATTTCTCCAAAGAAGATATACAATAAGTATATAAAAAGATGTTCAACATCATTGCTCATCAGGGAAATGCAAATAAAAACTACAGTGAGGTACTACTTCACACCCACTGGCAATGCTATTACTTTATTTCATCTTATTATGAATGAAAGCAAAGAAGCAAAACATATTGACAAGGAGAAATTGGAAACCTTATATATTGTTCATAGGAGTGTAAAATGGTATAAATGCTATGGAAAACAACCTGATAATTTCTTAAAATGTTAAACATAGATTTGCCTTATGAACTAGCACTTCCACTATTGGGTATCCTCACACAAACAAATGAAATCATATGTTCATACAAAATTTTACACTTGAATGTTCATAGCGGCAGTATTCTTAATAGTCAAAAGTATATTAAGTTATGAATAGATCAACAAAATGTGATATATTAATCCAATCAAATATTACTTGGAGATTAAAAGAAATGGAGGGCTGATAAAAGCGATCATACATATGAATCATGAATGAAAGAAATCAGTCACCAAACTACTATCTGATCCTATGTACAATGAAGTGTCTGGAATTGTCCAATCCGTAGACAGAAAGTATACAAATGCTTGCCTAGGAAGGAGAATTTGGGAGAAATGAGGATAACTGCTAGTGGTTACAGGGTTTCTTCTGGATAGAAATGTTGTAAAATTAGATTGTTGTGGTAGTAGGACAGTGCTTTCTATGAATATGCTAGAAACTATTAGATTGTAAAATTTAAGTGAATGAATTATATAACAGTTGGATTTCTTCTCCATAAATTCATACAAAATGTTTGTATTAAGGGAATGATTGTACAGCTCTGCAAATTTACTAAAAAATCATCGAATCTTAGACTGAATGAATATTCGATATGTCACTTACGGTATATAAAAAAAAACTCTCAAAATAGTTTCTTTGAAAGACATATGAACTATTAATGAAAGTTAATTTAGTTTTATAGGGTTTATTTATTGTGGTAAGAGATGGTAACTGGAGAATCTAAACAGCAGAAGTTCTGGCTGTAATCAATCGTAAATTATCTATCTTGGAACTGGAAATAAAATCCTGATAGTCTTCAGCATAATCATTATCATTATTACCGACATTTACAGATGCTTTTGAATATTTGGAATCTTTTTCTTCCTGCCCTAACCCTATTAGCGCCATTTTATTGTGACCATACTGTTAATTGTGTAGATTATCCTTAAAGATACTTTTTACTATATCTTATTAATACCAAATGCCTTTGCTCTAGAGGTATAAAGGTGACTTCATTTTACGTTCACTTTAGCTCTGTCAAAAAATTTGTGTTTGCTATAGGTATGTTTTGTCCTAAGTAGTTGAGTAATAATAATGATAGTGATAGTGCAAAAAATAAATAATATTTATTGAATACTTGCTAAGTTATTGGCATTGCCTATGTACTATAAAGGTGTTAGTCTTTTTAAAACACAACAGAAGTGTAGTATTATCTTTATATGAATAAAATAAGATACTTTTCAGTTGCAACATCTGATGAATTGGAGGATGCCAATCCCAAAACTTAATTGAATGTGTACCCATTTCCATCCCAGCATGCATCCTCCCAAGTAAACAAACTCCACATTATTAGAGTAGTTCAGTTGCTGTTTGAATTTTGATATTTCTTTGTCACCAGAATCATGCATAAAATATCATTGGTTGACGCGTGTGTGTATGTATGTGTGTTTGTGTGTGTACATACCTATGTATTTAAACATGTTATGTTACTATTTTCGCTCCATAAATGAAGGGTAAAGACCAAGTATGAAGGCTCACCTACTTTTTTGCCTTAACTATTTGAGTTCAAATCTTGCTTATCATTTTCTCTTTATTTTTCACCGACTTTTCTTATGCCAATATTTATGTTGTAAATATGAATTTTTTTCTCAGTGTAAAACCTGAGGATTCCTATCTATCTGTTGTGAAATCATCCTCTGCTCAGCAGTTCCACCTTTTGAGTCCCCGTCTATATATTTTTTCCAATGTGACTGCTTGCAGTGTTTCACTAATAGCCTTGAACCCCACTCTGTCCATATTCTGGCGGCAAGCCATCAAAAACATAGCTGGGGGTGGAGGGGAGAGTGAGCTGCCATGTTAAATCGCCTCCTTCCCTCCCTCTGGGAAAGGACCTTAACCTCAAGCACTTTCAGTCAATCACAGTCCAAGAGAGAACCTTGAAAATGTTCTGCAACAGTGATTGGTTCCATAAAATATGCTTGCTGGATGCAGAAGTTGAGTTTCTTTTAGCTTATTTCATAATAAAGGGCAATGCTTGTGCTGTATTCATAGTAATTCAAATCTGACACAAATAATACAGCAAATAATTACAGTGACCTTTAACTCACCTCAAATTTAAACAAAGGTTAAGCTGCCCTTTACTAAAGTAAATATTTTCTGTAGTCAAATAAATGCAGACACCTTTAGAGAGGAGAATACATTGCCAAACTAAATGAATATGAAAATGGTTACAACAGAATAATTTCAAAACATGAAGAATGCAGGACTCTTCAGCATAAACAACATCCAGACATGCCGGCATCTGCCATTATTAATTTAACTTACAATATTTCCATGGGTTTCCCCATATGTTTGCTGGAACTGTTGCTTGAAATTTCTGTCCAGAAGGGCAGATATCAAAGAAAAATATTAAAAATAAAAGAATTTAGCTCTTCCCTCCATAGTCTGATTTAGTAAACAATTTATATTTTATTCCATAAAGCTGAACAAAGCCTTAAACATTCAAGTGGTTACCATGCAGACTGAAGTCTTAAAAATAAACCCAGAAGACAATGCTAACTGAGCAAAGGAAGCAGCTGATAAGTTTATGAGTTTTTTTATACCAAGCTTTAGCTATTGGTCAGATAAGGACCAGGTGTGTTTTTGCACATTTTAATTTGTTTAGTCTATGTCTATTTCAAATAACATTTTAAAAAAGAAAGAAAGAAAGTCGGGGGTGGACTACATTATGTATATCTAGTCTTTAATTTTAAAAGTTTATTTAGAAAAATAATTACTCTCTTTCTAGGGTCCAAATGCTAATGATATGTTGACTGAAAAGCAAGTCATCAGCTTGTTACTGCAATTGGTATCGCCTCCAAATTCTCCCTTCATTAAAATAAGGCCACCTGATTTAATTAGAAGTAGTCAGAATGCTTATAATATTTTTGGGCACAATTTAAATTACATGTCTCAAATAGGTATTAAATTTACATTTAACAGAGAAATAATTGTATGTTAAAAGGAAAACTAAGTTTATTTCTTTTTGTTTCTCTCACTACAGCTTTGCCAAAGCTGTTATTAAGTAAAGACCCAAGATGTTCTTAGAGACATAAATTAGTGGGTTTATTTTTAGCCAGTTTTTTAAAAATAAATTCAAAACCCCAGGTCAATAAAATCCTCCTCCATGTCTCTCCTAACTCTGACTCAGCATTTTTCTCTTTCTTACCCCCTCTTTGAAGTTATTGAAGCAACAGCAAGTATATCTACTTGCTCACCAACTGGGTACAAATCAAGACTCCAAGGCTGATCTGTTAATAGCCATGGAGAATAGTTTTTGTTATTTTAAAGACTGTGCTCCTCCTGGGTTCTGTCATTGACCTTGATGAAAACAAATGATTCTGTAAGGAGAGTGAGAATGAATACTTGGTAAAAGTGAAAGAACTCTGAAGGGGTACTGGACACCCACTATTGCTTGAATTCTTTCATATTCTACAGTGTTTTATTATTCCACACTTGAGAAAGAATTATCTTCCTCTCTACTTTCATGGATTTTATATTCTCTTGCAATTCCTAGGTTCCTTATACTTCCTCCCCTGATCTCTTCTGTTGAGGTAAGAGAAATCAACAGTTGACCACCTGATATTTTTGTCAATATTCCTCCTCTTTGGAAATTTTCTTCTTTGAAAACTTTTTTTTTTTCAGGAGAAAGTTATATAGTGCTTAATGGACAGTTAGAAATAATATATAAGGAGCATAAACCCAAATAAACAAGTGCAAAAACTGATAATTTAAATATGTTCTGTTTATTATTCACCAGAGTGTGGTGCTTCTGTTTAAGGTTTGGGTTTGAGGAAAGATACTCCTGTAAAGTTTAGACCTCTGACCCGAACAAAAATTGATATATACCAACTCCTTGAAGTTCTGCCTCTTTATGTCCAAAAATGCCTGTCTGTGAGATCTTGTGTTTCTTATTGAAAACAAAGCCCAGAACTAAATTTTAAGTGTTATCCACCTTGATTCCTCAGAAATGGAGGTCGTAGGACTGAATTTGTGCTTTTAGGATTATCTTTTAATTATCTTTTCAGCATTTAGTGCCCTTCTGAAACTTTTCATATTCTTGTCTATCTGGTTACTACTGCTTGTCTGCTGTTCTCTTCTGATTTTTTTTCTCCTCCATGGATTTGACTATGTATATACGGGGAATCTAATATATGTAGACAATCATATAAATATCTGTAAAACTCTTTGGCAAAATCTAATTTCCCTGTCTCAATATGTGCACCTAACATGTTTTTGAGTGCTATACTTAAAATATCTTTTCCTCCTAAGACCATTTTCTGTCTTAAGTAGAGTCTGCAGAGGTAAGAGTGGGGCAACTAGCTATATTAAAGCAATAGATAGAATGCTTTGAATCATTGCTATGTGGAAAATCATAGTTGCTTAATTAAATTGTTAGATTCTCGAAGAAACTGAGGTAATGTTTCCCAAAGAGGAGTAAGGTCCATCACACTGGGCAAGTGAAAGGAAATGTAAAGAAATAATGGGATTTTCATGAAGTTAGGGGCATTTAAATTAATTAAAGACTTTATTTAGCCATAAAGAAAATATTGCATAATCAGTAAGGAAAAAAATGCTCGCAAACTAAAGATGTGAGAAGAGGATAAAAAAGAGTCAGTAAGTCTGATTAAAACATCCAGGAAACCTGAACCAAAAGGCAGTAATGAATTGACAGTTATAAGTGGCCTGAGTTAACAAAGTATTGGATAATTTCAGAGGGTGTGGCTGCCACATATGCCACACAATGAAGTTATGGGGATAGAATATAGAAACTAGAATAGAAAATACCAATTTTCTTAGTACTGTATGTAGACTACAGAGATAATAGCTGGTTGGAACAAATAGAATTCCTGAATGTGTGGCATTCCCTTCTTTTTACTGCTCTCATTATGTCCACATGACTCACCCTAATGCCATCTATCTATCTATCTATTGGCAGGAAGGAAGAAATTGTATTTTTTTACAAAGGTCCCTGAAACCTATGTGTGAATATTGTGATTCTAGAGTAGTTTATGACTTCACTGCCAAGAGTTACTGGAGGTGAGACGACCAGACCCTTTGTATGAGGAAAAAGTTTCTTCCATTCGTAGAAAATATAAAGGCCTTTGCAGATTTTTTTCTTTGACCTTTGTAAAGCTCCTTTTCCCTCCATTATCTAGCATGACTTCGCTCACACATGATAGAAATAAATTTTATAAGAAGTTTTTTTTTTGCTCTTTACTTTGGCTGCTGTGAAGCTCAATGAAGCACTGTTACCTCATCTTAAATAATTTTATTTCACTTTATGTCCTTCATTTCTTTATACTACCTTTCCTTAGGAGTCTTCTTATGATGTTAGTCCTTTCTCCCTTCACCTCAATTACTCTATCATATTATTGTATGATTTTTTTTAATAACTATCTCATATACATCTGGGAACAAGGCAGGATATAAAGTAATTAATAAGTAAAATAAATCCAGGCACGACAGCCCCACATACTACCTGCCTGCCAATACCGCATAATACAAACCACATTGCACTGTTTAGAATGAATGAAAGCAAAGGTCTCAAATTGGTGGCTAACAGGCAAACTCCTGCCTGCTGACATGTTTTGTTTGGCCCACACAGTGTGTTTAAAATATGAATTACTCACCAACCTATAAGAATCAAGAGATTTTACATGAAATTCCAGCTTCTCTTAAAGGGGCCTCTAGTCCATGACACAAGGCAGAAGTGGTAATCTCTCCTCCAGACTGTCATAGCCCCTGATCTACTCATTTTATTTCTGCTGTATTTCACTTGGCCCTGTTGCATTCATTTATATGATCTGCTAGACACTATAAAGGTTTTCCTCAGGCCTCCTGCATTAATGAGATGAGCAATTTACTTAAATAAGTCATCATTATTCACTAGCTTTTTTTCCTATTAATAAAATAATTGCAGACAGTTTTGTTGATATTGTTACTTCTTTCCAACAGTAAAGAACTCACTGATGTTTTGTGGCTTAAATATCAGAAAAATAACCTACTTGTTTATGATGTTTATTATGTTTCTGTCCATATATAGTCCTAGGGGATTCATAGTTAGGACATCCCAGCTCTTCAAGTTCTAGTTCTGAATCTGGAAATAAGGTTTGGCCTAACAGCAGCTGTCAGAAGGCACTGTCTTTTAGTCATGCCCGGTGATCTTTTATCTGAATGAGGGTCCTAGTGACTCTTATTTAACATAGTATTTTAACAGGTTTGGTTATCTTTTCTTCAGCCCAAAGAAGAGTAGAAATACTGTTTAACACAAACACAAGGGTAAAAGGAAAAGTAACAAAACAGAATTGATGCTTGAAGGAGACTCCCTCCTGTCAAAAAGACAAAAAACCAAAACCAAACAAATTAAAAAAGCTACAATTTAGAATTACTTTTAGAACTACTTCTTGGTAAAATTAAGTTCATAAATGCTCAATTATGTTTATATCGTCTAGATAAGAAGATTTTGGAACTACCATATCACTCAGCTTCAGAAATGGGCTAGAGCTGACTCATACTGACTCATAGCAGTGAACGATGTGTGTCTTTTCCCAATTCTATACACATTAATATGTTTTTCATTTGTTTCCAAAAAGCTGGTTGTTATCCATTTAGTAGCACATCACTGAATCACTTCCAGCCAACACCTGCCTGGCTTTCTCTCCATGGTTTTGCACATTAGCATGTGGTATTGTCTCTCCATCCATATTGAACTTTGCTTGAAAATCTTCCATTAAAAAAACTTATAATTAGCCATTAAAACCCTTTTTATGTGTGTGTGTCAGCTCCCCTCTAAATTGTCATCCAATTTTAGACAGAAATAATAATTTAAGCATAACCAGTAATTTATATTAACACCTTTTCTATTGTGTTTGGTTTATATTTTTGTATTTGTCTATATCATGATTTATTTCCATGAAGGCAAGGACAAATATTTTTCTTTTCCTGATGCTGTATCCTTAAGTGAAACTTTCCATCCATTGTCATAGAGGTTATCCACTACAGATGGAATGTGTGGGGCTCCTGTGCCTAAATCAAGTTGATTTCTTGGCAAATGAATAAAGCAGACAGTCAGCCTTTCATTCTGGGGATTGTACTATCAGTAACGGCAGTAAATTAAAGGACAAAGGTGTTAAGACGGTGACTTGGGAGACTAAGTTCTCTAATCTGCCAAAGGCAGGAGGCACTTGTATTAAAGACTGAGAGTGCATTTTCCTATGACTACATGGATAACCTGCCATGTCTGGCCATGTGTACAAAAATATCTGATACTTGGTAGTTATTTTAGGGAAAACAGGATTGGATGAGTTGTTTCTTAGCAACACTGAATGCTTAATCATATTCCCTTATCCTTGCATAGAAGTTTCCAAAATATAGCAACCCAAACTTTCTGTGCACTCCACACAAATTGTGTGTGACAGGTCACCATTATTTAATAAAGGTTTATAGTCCCCCTGTCCCATAATCCATATCATTTAAATACTCTCGGGTCAGTAACTGTAGACTAAATTTGTACCCAAATCATTTTCATCCTCAGAAGCTAAATGGGATTCTTGCAAAAACAAAGCTCTTATAATATTTTGTCCTTTTATTATTAAATACTTATGCTCAAGGAACTTCACTGCTTGTTATAAGCGCAGGATGTGAGGAAAATTCCAAAGGAAAGACTGCATCAGTTTGTGGCCATTTCTTTGTCATCGCCAAGTTGTTTTCTCTTTGAAAGTTCTTTGATTCTTCCCCCAAAGAAAGAAAGCCCATTCAGTAGCATCAAAGTGTGGATGTTGTCCATAGCGATCTGGATGGGAATCAGTAGCAGGGGGCTTGCCTCAGTGTCTATGGTTCAAGGGAGGATGTCACTCTTCAGAGACAGTGTAAGCAATAGGGAAGCAGGGGAAGTTTCTGAATGACCTCACAGCAAGAGATGAGCGGTCAGTACTGTAAGAATGGTTTACACTGGCAGAACTCCACTTCTGGGGTGGTCCGAAGTGACATTGTCAAGCTCTTTCATTAGTACTGTGAATACTACAGCTACACATTGGTTGAAAGGTGAAAAGTTGGAAACACTGCTGTTTTTCATGGCTGGGGATAAGGAGGGCCTATTGAGGAGTTATAAGAAGCTGTTTTTTGAAAGAAAATGCGAAACGCCAGCACAATTTTTCATGAACTCTCAAATTCAGTGTGGTACCAATTAACAAACTTGATTAACAAACTACTCTTTCTCTTCTATTGGAAATGTGGCTTCCGTTCGGTAGTGTGGTGTTTTTTTTTGCTAGGAAATCTCAATTTACTGAGGTTGAGAGGTTAATGGTTTAGGCTACAGGTAGCAGCAATTATCCAAACTGAAAAGCAAATAGTATAAAATAACTGACATGCATTTTATCAAGTTTATTGTTAAGGTTTTGTGTTCTATTTGCGGAATTGAAGATTTGTTCTGTTTTAATGTAACAACCAGTGAAAACCTAGCATGTTACACACTCTGTGCATGCAGGTATCTTCCTCTGAATCCTTTAAATAGTAATGTAAACAACATTAGTGATCTAACTCAATATCTGCTTTGTTGCAAGGGTGCTGTTTTACTGTTTTATATATATATCTAAGGGAAAATATAGAAAACATAAGTTAAACAGGCATGATCGAGAGCAATTTAAATTAAGAGAATGCTTTATATTTTACGAGTAATTTACATTCAATGTGATGTCAGGTCTAGCAAGTCTTGAAAAAGAAACATCTAAAATTTCCCAACTGCTTCATATATGCATAATCTCATCTTTCCATATTAGACTGACATTTTGGTAGTACAAAACTTAATGGTATGAAGTTTTTTAAAGTGATACATGACAGTATAAGAAAAAATCCTTCTTTTATGTTAGTTTGATATTTTAGATATTAGTGGATGTGTGCTTTATTACTTGAAAGTTTTTTGTGCATATTATCTGAAGTTAGATTTTAATTTTCAGTCATTTGGCATGTTTATTTGGATACTTTCATTGTAATTAAAATTTATTTTTTTAATTATAAAATAGTATATACTTAGGTTAGATAATTTTACAAATGCAAAAAATAGACAAAGAAATCCATTATAACATTATACTATTTAAATTTCCCAGATTTGTCTATCTGTTTTAATTTTTCTATTCAAAAATATGTATTTTATGGACACAAAACAGAAATTTATTGTAAACATTTCAACTATTACCAAAACTTATGCTGAAAAATATAAATATTTCTAAACATTTAAATTTCAGATTTAGTAAATATTAATACTTGTATAGTTGTACAGATTTTGCCCAAGAATTAAAATTATATTATAATAATTCAATTTATTTTTAAGTATCGCTAAAGAATTAGATCTATTTTATACATGTCCTTTTGAAACTATTTTTTCTCTTAAAAATAAAATACATAGATTTCTAGGGAGTACATTATATGTGTAGTTTTAAAATATTGAATCATAATTACTTATAAGCTCACATGCATTTTTTTACTTATAAGAATAGCTAGAATAATTTCTCATCATTATGTAACATTTTCATAATATTGTTTTAACCATAATAGACCACTGCACTATTTAGAAATAAACATCTTTATAATTTTGATATCAGTTTGCATATCTGTGCTTTTTCCTTTTATCATCATTGTCTCTTTCTTTTCAGTTTTATTAATAGGAAATTTTGGACCAAAGGACATAGAAATTTTCAGACTCTTCTTTTATAATAAGTAATTACTCAGTACAAATTTTGTACTAACTTGTATATGAGTACTTGTTTCCCTGAAATTTTCTTACTTAGATCATCTCATTGATAAGTTTACCTTTTATCCATTTATTTACTTATTTATTTTTTATTTTTTATTTATTTTAGCTTTTTAGGATTGCACCTGCAGCACATATAAGTTCCCAGGCTAGGGGTCAAAATGGACCTATAGCTGCTGGCCTATGCCACAGCCTCAGAAACACCATATCCAAGCCACGTCTGCAACCTACACCACAGCTCACAGCAATGCTGGATCCTTAACCCACTGAGCAAGGCCAGGAATTGAACACGCATCCTCATGGTTAACAGATTCATTTCCACTGAGCCCCAATGCAAACTCCATTTTTACCTTTAATAATTTGCACTAAATGGTAGGAAAAAAATGATCTCACTAAGAGTTCCACCCCAATTCTCACCAAAATCTACTGGTACTTTCAACAAATTATTGAGTGATTTAATATGGAGCAAAAGCATGGCAGCTAGAAAACTAATGCTGAAAAATTATTCCCAGATTAGTCCTTCAGTTTTTGAGAACATAATTATGAGAATTTATAATTAATTATAACAATTATATGGAGAAATTTAGAGTGTTCGCTTAAATAATTGCTACACAGTAAATAAGCATGAATGCCAGCATTAGAACAACAATGTTAAAATATGTCTTGAAGTGGCCTGACTCTTGGGAGGTAAGGTTCTGAAAGGAAAACTTATGAAGGATGTTGTAAAGTGAATTTCCATAATGATGTGGAAATTGGCTTAAATGTTTTCTCTGATTTACTCATGAAGTCCTCCATAGGTTTTGTTTTGTTTTGTTTTTGTTTTTTTTCCCAAGCGGATATAGGATGAAGGACAGGGAACTTTTATCCTATTGTCATCTCAAAATTATCTGAATTTTGTTACTGGCCAGGTGCCTTTTGCCTTTATTTTAAAAATATACGAATCTTAGCCTCTATCTTCAATGTGAATCCAGTGCTAAAATCATGAATAAGTTTATTGGGGACTTCTGAGAAAGGAAAGTGAGTCCTCATTTTTACTGAGTATCCCTCTGCATTTCTTTTGGGTGTATAATTATTGTAGACTTCCAGATTTGTTCACATTTATAGGTACTAGATAAGATTGTACTAGATTGCAAACTCCTGGAAGACAGAATACATGACTGATTAATCATTGCATGCCAGTGCATACATAGTTAACACTCACAATATGCTTCTTTAAAACAATGAGTGTGTGTGTGGACTAAGAGAGTGAATGAATGCTAGCTAGCTAAGGCCAGAACTAAGAATGTGGTGTTGTATTGAGGTTTCTCTATTAGTCT
Source organism: Catagonus wagneri (assembly GCA_004024745.2). NCBI lineage: Eukaryota > Metazoa > Chordata > Mammalia > Artiodactyla > Tayassuidae > Catagonus > Catagonus wagneri. The sequence goes on from PVHT020000521.1 coordinate 5,736,780, forward strand.
AGAACTTTCTGAAAATTCCTAACTAGATCATCTGATCAGTGTGTTAAAACCTAAGAAAGTTTCTTGAAGCATAGTGTAATTACATCCTTTTCCTCTGCCATGACTGAATCCCAGAGACTGCTGTGAGGAAGTCCTTGGGTCAATCTTAGTTAAAGTCACAAAGAAGAAATCAAGATTTACTTGAGTGCATCTTGGATTTCCTCTCTTGCTGTCCTTCTTGAATTTGAACCCAGGTGCCCAGTATTCTCATGCTGCCTTCCTCTCATTAAAACTTCGTATGGGTACAAATGACTGACAAGGCCAAGCTTTTGTCTGTCTCATAGCTATTTTTACCATTAACAGTTGATTTCTTTTCTTATTTGCCAGAGGATGGAGTTCTCTTGTCAGAAACCAGGTGTCCATAACTTGGAGGTAGAGGTGTCTTGGGATTCAAAGACTTAACTAATATAAAATTTTGACCTTCTCTATGCTCACTCATGGATCTGGTCTCAGGTGAAATGGGGAGCTTATCTCTGCCCCATGCTATAGGGGTCAGGTATTCCATCCTCCTTTGACTTCCCCAAATACCGTCACTGTTATAGGGCTCTATCTCCCCCAGGGAGCATAAAAGTCTGCTTTTGATTTAACTTCCATGAGATTTCATAGAGGGTTGGTGCTCCTATTATTATTAATATTAATCTGAAGTAAATATGAATCTTGGGCATGAGTATAGAGCAGGATTAAGGTGAAGTTATTTATAGGGATTCTACACTGGCCATTGGTGTGAAACTTGCTACTATGCTGGATGAAAGTATCTGAGTTGTTGAGATAAGAGAATATTTTAGGATCATAGAATTTTAGAAGTGGAAGTGATTTCAGAAATCATCTTGTTGGGGTTTAGTTTTTTTTTTTAATTTCAAAGTGGATCTGTGATGTGAATAAATGAGACATTAGGCACAATAGACTATAACAAGTACTGAAAGTGAGCAAAAGAATTGGTAAATGACTCTTCTTGCCATACCTAATTAATTGTGTTATGATGGGAAAGTTACAGTTTCCATGAAAAACTAGTGAAAATCACTGACTCTTCTTTATAAATGTTGGATGAGTTGATGGCTTATAAATGTTGGATGAAATGGTGAACATAAGAATAAGAGTAAGAAACACATAGAAGAGGATTATTATTAATAGTTGATAATTTGTTTTGCTTTGTGAAACACAAGGGGTGTTTTCTAGGTCTTATAATCAGGGATAAAATATACCTGGGATCCCCCAACAGAATCACAGTATTATAGTCATGCATTTTGGGTTGACATTATCAATGTGTTTCCATTGCTATAGTTTTTTCTTTTTTGTTCCTCATCAAGTTCTGTAAGTACACAGATAATAGAGTAATATTTGATCTGTCATGTTAATGAACTTATCCTATTAAAAATACATGAATTTAGAAGGTAAGAGTTCTACATCTTTCAGAAAAAGCTGTTGCCTAGACAGAGATAATCCAGCTGGTCCCTGTTGAATTTGGACTTCCTGTTTTACTCAGTGTGTGTTAAGGACAGTTTAGGGAATCAGCATTTTCTAGGTGACTAGTGAGTTGTCCCTTACAGTGCTCTTTCCTTCCATTAAGACGCCATAACAAATGTTTCTCCTTCAGAAAGTGGATGTGATATAACTACATAGAAAATACAATATATAGTATGTTGTATGTATAGCTAATAAACTGCATAAAGGATTCCAGCATTTCAGAAGGAACAGCTTACTGTTTATTAATGCAAATCGTCATGCAATTAAGACTTTCTGAACACTATAAAGCAATCTAAATTTACCAAAAATTAGAGAAAAAAAAAGAAAGAAGAATTTGATTGAGTTGTTTTCTCTGGTTTGTGTGATAACATTCCATGGATCTCTGGGCCCCAACCAAGGTAAACTGAAATAAGGATTAAGTGACTATTGCAAAGGCTAATTTACAGAAACCACATGAGAAGTTCCTGAGCACAGCCCAGATAACAAAAATATTATCCACGTTGTTTACAGTGGAGTTAGTCAGTTTATTAGTTGGAGTGCTTCATTATGTATAAAAGATTCCAATGATAGTCTCCTAGTCAAAATAAACAGGCATAAAGTGTTCCACATATACAATTTGTGGTGAATGGTTACTTTGCTATTTATTTAATAATTGACCATAAATGGAGTCAAAGTGCAAAGGGAAAAACTAAAAAAGCAGTCCACTAAGGGCTTTTTGAAAGATTGATAAATAATGTGGAATCTCAATTAGGCTGTAGAAGGAATGCAGATATTAAAAATTTGGTCAAGAATCTAATTAGCTGGAGGTAATTAAACAGTCTCACACGGGGTCATTAATCTTTTCCACAGACCTTTGATGTTTTGCACACTGTCTCCTAGTCATTAATAAAATTCATAACACTCCACTTTGTGCTGTTTTATCATCATGTTTTTTCTCTGTAAGAGCATAGAGCAAGTGTCATTGTATCACAAGGGCCTTACTTTAGTTAATTTCTTTTCCTCCCTCCATGCTTGTTAGGATTAACCATTTCATGATCCAAACAAAAAGAAAAGGCACATTTAAAATTACCCTTAACTTTGGTAAGTAATACAATTTCATAATTTTGTCATCATTACTTTAAAAAAGATGAGATCTCTATTGTTCCCATTCAAATGTTTCTTAGAAATACTAAATTGCAGTGGAAGTACATTTAGTTAGCTAAAATTTAATAGTCACATATTAAAGTTGTAGCTTCTCTAAAAGCAGAATAATTATTTAATTAAGGAAAACAGACTAAATGGAAATTGGAGAACATAAACTATACATTGAGTCAGAAAAGAACAAAACGTCATTTCAACAGTGTTTGATTCTGATATGTTTCAAAGTAATACCATTTTCTGAATTGGCTGGGTTATAAAAGGCAAGAAAATACAAAGATTGCATTTACAAGATATGATTCCTGTGACCGGAATAAAATATTCATTTTCATAAATGCGATGTTGGTGTATGTATCATTTTATTTCAGTCTTTTAACTAAACACATTATTGGAAAAAAAGAAACCTGTTGTTTCACAGATTTGATTGCATTTTTAGTAGAGCTTGTTACTCCAAGAGCCATTCTACCTGTTCCCTGCTAGACTGTATGGAATTAGCAGCGAATGCCAAAAGAGATGAAGTGGTTCTGAATATGTGACTGCAGGGATAATGCTGTCACAGTGATGGCAGAAGAAAATATATAGGAAAGGAGTTATTCGGCTCAGAACACCTGAAGACTTCACAAACATTCATTTAAGAAATCCATAGAAAGGAAGTCTGCAAAATATTAAACACAAGAAATGCTATTTTATATTAATTTTTTCTGAGGGGAAGATTCGCAAACTAAAAAAACAAAACTTCAGTGATATGCCTATTTAATAGAATAAATCTTCCTGGGGAAAAAAATTGCTTGCTTTTTGAAGTTTAAGAATTGTTAGATATTAACTAAACTTCTAGTATTGTATTTTATTTGGGTGAAATCATATTTTCTTTATTAAAAAATAAATGCTTATCTTAAAAAATTAGCATTGCTCTTTTTAAAAAAAGTCATTTTTACTTAAAATAGCACATTGTATTGCATGAAATTAAATTCTATTTTTTGAAAATATCATAACAAACTAACGTTTTAATATTTATACTCACCTTTTTCTTTTTTTTGGTTAGACAGCAAGAGAAAATAAATATATTTAGGAAAGAAAAATTTGTCACTGGCATTAGAAAGACAAAGCTCATATGAAAGAAACATGTCTACTCACTAACAGTGTAAGACTGAGATATTATTCATTAGGTATAATATGAAGAGAGAAAACATCTCAACTTCATGTACAAAAAGAGCTGCTTAGAAAATCCGTGTGAAATCCCCAATCAAAAATAGAAACACCCACTTACATTGATTAAAATTTAATAGTGATTTGACTAATCAGGATGTTTATTCTGAGCAATTACATAGTAAGGCTAATTGTTAAATTTGTACAGCTTTGTTATTCTCAATCCTCCAGTGACATAAATTTAAAACAGGTTGAAGTTAATGACTAAGAGAATGTAAATAAAATAGTTAAGTGTTTTAAAATATTGAAGGGCTTAATACCAGGCTTAGAGTAACAAAAAAGATTTAGATCACACAGTGAACATCAGACTTTATGTGATAAAATCTGCACTTTTTGTTTGTGGAGCAATTAATTTTCTTAAGGGAGATCCTGAACTGGATTACCTATTTTTTAAGGTATAAAGTAACTTCAATGCAAAAAGTACAAATGGAATTTATTTGACATTGTATTTGCATACAATTTTAAATACAGGAATTTACATCTTAAATAGTTACCCTTGTGCCTATGTCTTTGTATGTTTTAGGCATGTCATTTTTTATTGGGTATATTTCATTCAGGCGATACCACCTATCTTGGAGAATAATTAATATAATTTATCATTATGTGGCATGTAAAAGCACACATCTTAAAAAGAAGTTTTAAAACATAGTGATTTAACTGTAAACCAAAAACTGTGTATTTAATAATATCAGAGTTGTATTTCGTGAGAAAGTAGTTAAATTCCATAAACATTAAAGCATTTAGAAGTTTGTTGTTTTAATATATAGGTGGTTTATATGCTATATTTGTATTAGCTAACTGGGTATTATGATCTACTTGAATAGCCTTCTCAAAAATCTAGAAATATATATAACATTACAAATATATACTTTGTTAAATTTATATTTATCTCCATGTGGTCTTAGAATTTTGATATATTTCTTTAAGTAGAGAGGACCAAAGAACAAAAAGGAGTTCAGTAGTATGAGTTAGGTTCAGTACCACCTCCCAATTTCCTGATTAACTGTAAGGTCATTCCCCAAATATCAGGGCATAGGCGAAATATACAATTCTGGAATCATTATATAATTTCCTGTCCTGTTTCCTGTCAACTGTTCCTGCCAGAAATGGCTAATAATGACCTATTTTCACCAAGCAATAGAAGAAGCTGAAGTCAGAATTATGCTATAAAGTGAGATCTCTTTCCTAAATGTAGTTATAAAATCTGGACTAAAGAGGGCAGGAGATACTCTATAAAAAATTTACAGAGGCCCAAGAAAAAATCTCTATGAAAGATCATGCATACATTTGAGTATATGATAAAGTGATTTATTTTCAATAAAATATGTGTAAATGCTTTAGTTACTTTGATTCTTTGACTAACTGGAGTTTTCAGCAATATTTGTAGATGTGAGCTTTCCTCACACTGAATGTTCAGCTTACTTCACCACATTCATATTGGATATAGAAGTTTTTAAAACATTCTTTTCGATTGTATTTTCCTTCTGGGTATATCAGGAACAAGAAAATTAATAGTAGCCTATAACTAGGAAACATGTCTTTCATTTAGTGTAAAATATGAGGTCTATTTTAATCTTTACTCCATCCTCAAACTTATCTTTTAAAACCCATGACAACGTATATCACAGATGAATCTTTCTGCAAATTAATGTGAATTTCCATGGATATGCTCACTGAATAGAATTCTAATCTGTTCAGTGAAAATCCATGTACTCCTCTTCCCTTTAAGTTTTATAAATTTATCTGGCAAAATTTAGAATTTGAAATTGGTGTACATACTGAGAAGTCATAAATGGTAATACTCACAACTTGTAGGTAGGTATTCAAGAGAAATTGCTGGTGAGTTCGCTGGTGGCCTAGGGGTACTGCTGTGACTCAGGTTACTGCTGTGGTTCTGGTTCGATCCCTGGCCCAGGAACTTCTGAATGCCACAGGCATGGCCAAAATAAAGGAGAGAAATTGCTGGATAAGAAACAAGGGATGCTAACTTCTTCATTTTCAAGTAGCTCATATTTTTATTTTAGTCTGTAGATGTCTAATTAATCTCATGTCTCCAAAAACATTTGTTGATATTTAAGTAATTAAGTAGGCTGAAGAAGTACTTATCTGAATAAATCATACTCTATTTTTCATATGGCCAGTATGCAATTTACTGTTCTTTCTAGAATGTCAAATTTTTTATTTAAAAAAAATCTTAGGAAAACATTTAACAAATATTGGAACACTTCAGTTATTTAACAATAAATATTTTTCTAACTTAGTTTACTTTAACATAAAATTTAAATTCTAATTATGATGTTACATGAAATAATTATTATAATTCTTATACTGGATATGAATGTCATTTTATTGACCAGGAAAACATAATACTTGAACAGGCAAAAAAAATAAAAAAAAATCAATGTACTTAACCTTTTGACAGTATGAAATGTAACATAGTCACATATAAAGTATTTTGACAGTTTAAATGTCTAGAAAACTCAAATTGCTTTCACCTGGGACAACCTTTTTTTTTTTTTTAATACATTCCCTACCTCTCAGTACATTAGAAGTAAACATTTGTCCTGTACACTTGGATGCTTCTAAGCAGTGGACTTTTATCAGGCAGAGATTAAGGTAAATAAAGTTGCATTTCAGATGAATTCAAGACCTTGTCTTCTTCCAAATCACAAGGACATGTGTTCTAGGTCATGTTCGTCTATACTGTAAATAATCCTTTTTTATATATACAGGACACTTGAATCTCACATTCCTCCCTAATGTCTGTGTTCATATTTTCTCTTTTACAAAGGCCAGATTTCTGGTTATTTGGAGAACTGCTAAAAAGGAGATCACCTCTGTTACAGTGAAAATTAGCTTGGAGATAACCAAGATAATAATCAAACTCAGGGGCATAGGTAAACATCAGCTTGCATTCATAATAAATTTCAAATTTCTAACAGTGAAGAGTGTTTAATGCAAGAGTTTTCCTTGTGTCTGCGGTCGGCATGTTGCATTATGTAAAACACCCAAAAAAAGATGTTGTGAAAATTCAACATAAACAGTTAAAACATTCTCATAATATCTATTGATCATAAAGCCTTAGAAATCTGTGACTCAGAAATCTGGGTGTGGTATGGGTAATTTTGTGCTTTCTGGTGTTCAAGGTGTTTCTGAGTGACTTAGTGTCCTGGACTGACACTCTCCTAGATTTGAATTTTAAAAGTTTAGTATCAGAAGTTCCCTTCCTGGCACAGTGAAAACAAATCTGACTAGCATCCGTGAGAACGCAGGTTCAATCCCTGGCCTCGATCAGTGTCTTAAGGATCTGGCATTGCCATGAGCTGTTGTGTAGGTTGCAGACATGGCTCGGATCTGGTGTTGCTGTAGCTATACTGTAGGCTGGCAGCTAGAGCTCCAGTTGGACCCCTAGCCTGGGAACCTCCATGTGCAGCAGGCGTGGCCCTAAAGTAAATAAAATAAATAAATAAATAAGTTTAGTATCACATTTCATTGTTTTCTTCATACCTAGTTAAAGGTCTTTGCCATAGTTACACTTATTGCTTTAAAAAAAAACATATAAGTTACTTCATTATGTACTTTGTCCTCTTGGAATTTAAAGATTTTTTTCACTTTATAAAAACACATGATTCCATGTGTTTGAAGTTTAATTCACTTCCAATCAGTATTTATGGAAGACTCACTCTGAAGATTTGAAGACAGTAAACCAGCCTATCAGAATAAATAAACATATTTCAATACCTAATTTTCCTTAAAATCCATGAATATAATCCAAGCAGCTACTGTTTTATAAGACAAGGGGATAAGAGAGACAAAGATGGTATGGAAATTGCTCTTTCTTAAAAAATCAGAAATTCAGAAGCTACTTCCAGGATTTCACATGTGATGGTCCTGGATATATAGTGAGTAGAATTAGTATTTGAAATTGTCCATTGGAGTTCCCCTTTTGGCTTAGCGGAAGTGAATCTCAGTAGCATCCATGAGCACACAGGTTCGATCCCTGCCCTCATTTAGTGGGTTAAGTATCTGGCATTGCTTTAGCTATGGTGTAGGCTAGCAACAACAGCTTCAATTCAATCCCTAACCTGGGGACCTCCATACGCCATAGGTGCAGCCCTAAAAAGACCAAAAAAAAAAAAAATAGAAAAAGAAATTGTCCATGCAAGTTAGGCAAATAATTCTACTTAAATATTAAATTCATTGTGTTGAATAAAAAATAGTGACCTGAATTTTTAAAAATTCATATACTATGTAAGAGTAGAACCATTAATCAGGTTGTTTTATTTTACTTCATGAGAATTTAAGTTATATTTACCTTATAGATACAATAAAAATGTATAATTTCTGCCAAGTTGATTCTTAAACAGGTGTGACTATAAAGGAACAATAATGAATTTAAAGATATACAAATTTGACAAGCTTAAGACAGAGTTAACCTTCAGTATAGTTTTCTTAAGTGTATTTAACACAATCATGGGTTACAAAAATGCTTATAACTTCACCTGTGAATTTCTTCAGATATCATTTATTACTTTTGCTTTTATTCTTTCTCTGTCACGCAGTTGTTTCGTATCCAGTTACTCAGCATTATAAGGTAGAAAACTCACAGGTTTTAATCTCATGAAGTCTCAGCCTCTTTATCTAAAAAAAGAAATGAAAATAATGCTCATTATCACAGTTGATTTAGACTACAATTTCTGACAATTTTTATCTCAGTCCCTTAAAAACACAGTAGAATATTTGAATGATAACCAGATAATTTCCATCGTGGTGCAGTAGAAACAAATACGACTGGGAACTGTGAGGTTGCTTCTTTGATCCCTGGCCTCAGGCAGTGGGTTAAGGATCCAGCGTTGCCATTAGCTGTGGTGTAAGTTGCAGATGTGGCTCGGATCCTGCATTGCTGTGGCTGTGGCATAGGTTGGCGGCTGCAGCTCCAATTTGACCTCCATGTGCCAAGGGTGAGCCCCTAAAAAGCAAAACAAACAAACAAGATAATTGGGAAAAAATGTAGAACTACACTTTTTAAGAAGGTAACAGATCTAGGTATATGAAATATGAATTATGCAAAATCAGTCACAACATGTACAGCAGGAATGATTACAATATTATAAATCAACTGTACTTCAATGAAACCTTCAAAACCAAAAAAATTTTCATACATACTTTGGGGCCTGTTAACTCTGACAGAAGGCTAAATTCAATACTCCTGGCATTGTCCTTTGCTCTTTCTTCAGGTAGTCAAAATCCACCATTAATATAAACCAACAAGGAGGAGCCAATATCAACCCAGGAGAACAATAACTGAAACCATTTCTAGTTAAAGAATGGGGAGTTGAGCTGATAGCTAATTTTAGAATTTAAAATGTAGCTTATTCATTGACATTTTCCAAAACTCATATATGTTTTTCTATGTAAAGAATACTTAGACAGAAATTACAGTGTTTTATTTTCATCCTATCCTCTTTAAAACCAAAGAAATGGGTATTGCATCCCCTTACTTGAATGAACTGATATAATTAATTTTAAAATGTTATTAAGGGGAGGTGACTATTCCTGCTAACATGAGAGGGCTTGAGAATAAAAATAATAGCTTTTGATATTCATCTAAGTGACTTCAATCTGTAGTGTTTGCTATAGAGAACAATGGCAAGTGACCTCATTTTCCTTTCTTTTTGAAGATTTTTAGTGTTGTTCAAAGTGTGTGCAACATAATTAAGAACATCCTTTCACTTTAGACTTTTCCATTTTACCTTCTCTTCTTCACTCTTTTTCTGACTGCCTTTCAATTTTCCCCTGAACTTTGTTCCTTCTGTGAACCTTTAACCCATTGTTTGAACTTGAATTCCTTAAGAAGATTCATTAACTTTATAATTGGGGTTGAAATACAAGAAAATATTGGTTCCTGGGAATTTTTCTAATTTCTTTTCACCCTACCTTGAGCTCATTCTCTTCAAACCGTATGCTTGAAGTATGTCATGTAAAACAATAACACTAGCTCTTAGTCACTTCAGTCTTTAAAATTATTATATAGCTTTCTGGGAAGCAATGGAATATACATATTGGAGACGTCTTACAGAATCAGAGGAAGCACAAATTTAGACTCATGAAACGTTTCTTGGTCTGGTAGACTTTTTCTGTATGGTGAGCTGGGTTTGCTTCATTTTTGACAATTATTTTTTTTTAAAACAGTGCGATATCTACAGAGAACAGTTAAATTTAGCAATTTACTGTAATGACTTCTTAAACAGAGTAGAAAAGTTTATTTTTTAACCACAATTTCTAAAGCAAAATAAGCCTTATTAACATCATTCTATATGCATGGATTTGTGTTCATCAAATTGGTTTCCTGCTTCTTTTTAATTATTGAGTGACGGATTTATTATGTGAAAACATTCTATAAATTTAAGGTCATTTCATGCAATTAAGTATTTTCAATTAAAGAAATATTGCAATTAAGAAATATTTAGGCTTTCAATTATATTCTTCCACTGAAGTATAGTTGATTTATAATATTATATTGATTTCATATATACCACTGATAATCAATCAGATTAGATACTAGTATATATGGGCTGAAAAATGTTCAGTCCTCAGAGGACTGGACAACCTGAGATCTTCCCATATAGACTAGTGCTGATCATTTGAGAAGTAACTAATCTTAATACAGAAATACCTGTTTGAGAATTAATTGCTTTTCTTATAACAAGCCACATGATCACACTGTTTTTAAGACATAGAAAGTATCTATCAATTCACAGAGTTTGGAAGTTCCTTATTTCTCTTATGTGCAAGATAGTATTATACTTCTAGGTAGTGGAAGGGCCAATACAACAAACAGACACAAACATATATACATACACATGTAAAACAAAATAAAATGTATAAGGTCATGTCTGGCTTACGATGATCTAGAACAAATGGATTTCAGAGACAGAGGAGTTCAAATGATACATATTTTAAGGGAATATAAATTCAGCACTAAAGCAAAAATTTGACAGGAAATACAGGGAATTTTTTTTGCAGAACCAAAGATCTTTAGGACATTTGAGGAATATTTAATGTACCCTCTCTCAACTAGTCACATTTCGTCTTATGCTCCAGGGATGGTATAGATTACTGGGTATTCATCTGTTTTTAAAGAGCTGCTGTTAGCTACTTGAAGTTTGTTAAAGTGTTCACTTTGAATCATTGGGATTAACCTGTTCTGTAGCAGGTGCAGATGAACCCTGCAACATTGTGAGACTTTCATATGAAAGGTGAACTCAGATAAAGGAGCTTGAAATTTCATCCTCTTTGATGAAGGGTCTTAAAGCATGAGAATCAATGTAGTTTTTAATCCATTTCACATATATTTCTTTTTCTCCTTATGCATACGTATATGTAATGCCTTGTGAGTGTTTCTTAAACCTCAGTTACTTTGGAACATATTCTCTTAAATTCAAAAAATATATGCAGAAAATGGGGCTTGAATTCCTGGCTCCAAGCCAATGACTGACTAATAGTTCTCTTTAGCTCCTTTCTCTGCTGCTTCTATAACTGGATAGATGACGGTGACTTTTAATGGCTGCTTTGGGGCTTATGAAGAATTACATACATATTATACTGCACACACACACACACACACATTTGTGTGTGTGTGTGTGTGTGTATGGAAAAGAAAGCTTATTAAGGATAGAAGATTGTTGAAAGTTTTACTGACTTTCAAGCTTTGAAAAGAAGAGGCCAAGATACCTTATGATTTTGATGTCTGAGGGCCACAAACCAAAAAGGGAAAGGAGAAAAATATACTCACATGTTGGGGCTCTGATTTGAAATCATTTTTCTTTTTTCCATCTAAATGTACCCAAATAGGGTCAAAAAGTCAGCACCTCAGTTATTTCATTGAAAGCGTAACAAATGTCTCAACTTTCAGCACACATTCCCACCATAAGTAAAAACTAAGTAAGTCGAGCTTCAAGTCACTAATGCTTTCTTCCTGTTACAACTGTAGCCTTATGGTGAACTTTAGAAATGGGTTCGAATTTTTCATAATAATTTCCCCCTGACATAAGTGGTAGATAATTAAACTAAATTCTTCCCCTCAAGAGTTAGGGTTTTTTTTTTTTTCTACAGTGGAATAAGTCAGATTGGTTTGAAATCTGATCCAAGGTTCAATCAAATGTTATCTCTTTAAAAAATGATATCCAAGTCAGTCATTACAAGTATTGTTTGCATTTAGGAGAAACTATGAGCTCATGTTATGACCAATACTATCATCTTGTGAAATCGCAAGTGTGTCTTGATTTTTTTTTATCTTAAGAAAAGGAAAACAATTCTCTCAATGTGCCTCGTGAAACTCTTTCAGCACCACTAGTAAAAAATCTTGGATGGAATGGAGAGATTAGTCAGAATATCTACTTGTGGACAACTCCTAATCATCAAAGTGAAGCAAACAAATTGTGTGAATTTTGTAAACTCACTAATTTGGATCTGTAAGAATAATTTCAGTCTTTTAAGTAGGAAAAAGAAAAAATTATCTTGTGTGATAGACTTTAAGTATTGTTGGGATTAAATATAATGGAGTAAGGTGGAAAATGATCCTAAATTTTTATTAAGTATTTTTAAAAGTTTAGATGATTAATATATTATTTCTAAAATATATCTATTAGGAGTTTCTTTTGTGGCTCAGTGGTTAACGAATCCGACTAAGAACCATGAGGTTGCGGGTTTGATCCCTGGCCTTGCTCAGTGGGTTAAGGCTTCAGCGTTGCCATGAGCTGTGGTATAGGTCGCAGATGCGGCTTGGATCCCGCGTTGCTGTGGCTGTGGCGAAGGCCGGCGTCTACAGCTCCTGTTAGACCCCTAGCCTGGGAACCTCCGTATGCCGCGGGTGCGGCTCTAGATAAACGCAAAAAGACAAAAAATAAATAAATAAAATAAAATAAAATGTATCTATTAGTGGTTCTACACAGTAAAAATTTTTCTGATGCTCAAAAATGTATAATTTTGCATAAGTATATTTCAGCAGACCTACCTCATTTCTTATTTCCAGACAAATGATTGTCTGATCTATATATATACCTGTCATATTATTTAAATAGTCACAAAAAGTAAAATATTGGTATTAAAAATTAAATCAAAGAAAGGCAGAAAAACTGAAACCATGTATTATTTTGTTATTTTTCTAGTTTCTGTGTTATTAATTTTTGAAATTTTTGTTCATAGTTCTGTTTCCTTTGGACTGATAAACATGTTATAATGTACTTACCTCACCACTGAAGAATGGAAAGTCTCTAATCTCTCTCAGTTTAGTGCTTTTCCATTCTGGTACAAATTTGAAAGAAAACAAACACCCAGTGAAGATAGTAACTTAATTTTGTATAGTTCCATACCTTTTCTGAGCAAATTTTTCATATTATCTTATTTTATCTTTACTTTTTTATTCTTTATGTAAGTGGGGAATGTCAATATGGGAATGTCATTATGGTCATTACAAAAAAGAAACTGTTACATGAAAGGAATGTGGCCTTCCTAAAAATCACAGAACTGATTATTATTTTTAAGAACACTTGTTCTTATTTCTATTTTGTAAAAAAATTAAATACAGTAAGTGCCCTCTTTATTTAATTCCTCTGTCAAGGTGATTATATTATCTTCATTTGAGGAAATAAAGCTTAGAGTTAGTTAACTTGAACAAATTTATGCAGCTAGCAAATGGCAGTATGAGATTACAAGTGGGTTAACGCTGATTTTAAAAGCTATTCTTCTTTAGCTGTATATAGCCTTTTAGATTGTTTCTAGTTTTTATATTTCTTCTTTTGTTGTTGTGTTTTGTCTTTTTCGGGCCACACCCATGGCATATGGAGGTTCCCAGGCTAGGGGTCTAATTGGAGCTTTAGCTTCCAGCCTATACCACAGCCACGCAACGTGGGATGGCGGATCCTTAATCCACTAAGCGAGGCAAGGGATTGAACCCAAGTCCTCATATATACTAGTTGGGTTCGTTAACCACTGAGTCATGACAGGAACTCCAGTTTTTATATTTCAAGTAGTACTTTCAACTAGTCACAACTTCCCTGATTTTTTGTCCTTGTTTTTGTTTTTTCTTTTTTCCTCTTTAGGACCACACCTGTGGCATAGGGAAGTTCCCAGGCTAGGGACTGAATTGGAGCTGCAGTCTCTGGCCCACACCATAGTCACAGCAACTCAGGATCCTAGCTGTGACTGCAACCTACACCACATCTCACAGCAACACCAGATCCTTAACCCACTGATACTAACCAGGTTCATTACCACTGAGCCACATTGGAAACTCCCTAATTTCTCTGTTTTTATGTATAGATTATGACTTCTACCCAAATAACAGAATTTAGTTTAATACAATAGTAAGTATTTGCAGAAAAATAATTCCTCTTGAAGACTGTTAGAATTTTTTTTAATTTGTGTTCTACTAATTGTCATATAAAAATTTGAGTGGTTTTGGTAAAGAAGGATTGTGCCTGTACATAATGGATGGCTGTCATTGCAGAAAGGAAAAATATAGCTAATCAGAATAAAAATTCAAGCTAAGTTTGGGAATTTTATTAAACATAAATTATGTGTGCATAATATCCATACAAAATAAACATAAAATACAATAACAATATTCTCATGTACAACTAACCAGATTAAAAAATAACACGTTATACATATTATTGGTATTTCTTTTTTTTCCTTTTTTTTTTCTGTGCCTTTTAGGGCTTCCTCTGCAGCCATGGAATTTCCCAAGCTAGGGGTCCAATGGGAGCTGCATCTGTGACCTACACCACAGCTCATGGCAACACCAGACCCTTAACCCACTGAGTGAGACAATGGATAAAACCTGCAGCCTCAGGATACCAGTCAAATTCATAACCTGCTGAGCTACAATGGAAACTCCCCATATTATTGATACTTATGTTGTCTTGCTCAAATTTATTCTCCATCATCTTTTTGCAAAGTATACTATAATCCTGCATTTAGTATTAATATATCTCAGTTATGGCTATATAAATCAAAATATATGTATTTGTAAACAAACAACATGTAATGTTATGTTTTGTATTTCAAAATGTAAAGCCACCCTTTTGGGACATAAGAGCACATGGCCTGTCTAAGATTGAGGTCTAAGACTGAGGTCTAACCAGAGCTGCAGATAAAAGCTACTGACCCTCAACATCAACTGAATAATCTGTCCAATACAGTAACAAGTAGCACCACAGTGTATCACCAGAGGATGGTCAAGAGAGTTGGAAGATCACACCCCTGGCACAGCATGAAGATAAGGATGAGAGCTGAGGATACAGCAAGGACACTGACTCGATTATTCTGACTTTGGAGCCCCCAGTCTAAGTTCAACCAGCAGAATCTCACCAATAAAGAAGTTTGAAGCTTTTTGTATTCTGGAGGTCATCAAAGCAAGCATAGCAAGATAAGAGTACAGGACGATAGGTAGGTAGGTAGATAGGTAAACAAACCAACTAAAACACTGTACTAACAGCCTGAAAGAAGAAGATATATGCCCATTGCAGGTATAAATACTATTTTCTTCATTCTTGACCTTTTGATACCTAAGCACCAACAAATTACAAGACAAAAAAGGGAAGAAAAATTGGAAACATTTACCCACTGTGAAGAGAGAAAGTTATAAATAAAATCAGACAGATGTTATACAGATATTTTTGGATTGAACTTTAAAATAACTATAATTGATATGTTAATGGATCTCATAGAAAATATGGGTAATATGCAGGGACCAATGGGGAATTTCAACAGGGAGTTGAAAACTAGAAATGAATTAAATGAAAACTATATAAAGAAAAGAAAAAGCTAACAGCAGTGAAAAATGCCTTCAATGTGGTTACCCTCAAAATACCTGAAGAAAGTAATCAAAACTGAACCAATAAAATTATCAAAATTTAATCATAATAAAAAAAGGACATTCAAAAACTGTAATGAGATGAAAAACAAAAAAGCTTACACAGGTGTAATATAATATCAAATAGTCTAACAAACATGCAATTAGAGCCCTAGAAGAAAAGGAGAGAAAGACCATGGAAGAATAAAGATTTCAGAAATAATAACTGTGAAATGTCCAACAGTAATGAAAGATATTCAAACACAGAATAAAGAGGCTCAGGGAAACACAAGGAGGATAAATAAGAAAACATACAGATTCTTAGACACATAATATTCAAATTTTCAAATTGCTAATATGAGAAATATAAAAGGAACATCTTAAAAGTGGAAAAAATGAATGAAAATAAAAAATACAGCTTACTTCTCCTTAGAAACTGTACAAATCTTATGACAATAAATTGACATTTTAAGTACCTACATAAAAAAAAGTCAACTAAAATTCCATACCTAGCAAAAATGTCTTAAAAATTTAAGGAAAAAATATAAACTATTTATTTGTTATTTTGCTTATATATATTCTTATGTTATTTATGGGAACTTGTTATGTCTTTGAGCCTTCTCTGTATATCTATTTTGTCTATCATATAACATTTTTATATGAATTAACTGAGCTTTAAAATCCATCCTTTGCTAATGGACATTGAGCTTTTTTTCCCATTTTTTCTCTATTCGCAATATTATTAGATTATCATTCTTAATAAATGTCTTCTGGTAATTAATGCATGAGATTTTCTCTATGTCATAAGACTAAGTGGAATCTTTAGTTAAAGTGTGTGCATTACACACTTTTGACTTTAATAGATAAGAGAAAAATTAATTTCCAAAGTGTTTAAACAGTTTACATTTCCACTATCAGTGTATAATAATGTCAGTTATAGTTATCCTAAATTTCTTTTACCAAATATAACATCAAGATTTTGAAACTTTGGCTAGTTATTGAAATGCAAATCCATTTTCACTGTTGTGTTTACCTAGAGTTTCCTGGTTACAAGTGAGGTTGCAGTTATTCGTTATGTTTATTTGAAATGCAATTTTTTCTACTATGGATCAATTATTTTTAACATTTTTCTTTCTTTCTAATGTGATAACTTTGTTTTATTAATTGGACAGAAGTTGTCTTCCATACTTTAATCCTCTGGGTTGTTAATAGTTTTGTGCAGTTTATCTTCTCACCTTTTTGTGAAGTCTTTTGATGCACAGGATATCACAGTTTCATAAGATTCAGTGGATCAATATTTTACTCTTATGGTTTTCAGTTTGGGGGCCTTATTAAAAAATTGACCTCTATCTTGTGGTCCTAAAGATTTTTTTCTTGATGTTTCAAATTTTACTTTTCTTTTTTTTTTTTTTTGCCTTTTTGTCACTTTAGGGCCGTACCCGCGGCACGTGGAGGTTCCCAGGCTAGGGGTCTAATCGGAGCTGTAGCCACTGGCCTACGCCGCAGCCACAGCAACGCAGGATCCGAGCCGCATCTGCGACCTACACCACAGCTCACGGCAACCCCGTATCGTTAACCCACTGAGCAAGGCCAGGGACTGAACCCGCAACCTCATGGTTCCTAGTTGGATTCGTTAACCACTGAGCCATGATGGGAACTCCAAATTTTACTTTTCAATCTTAGATCTTATATCTCATATTTATTTTTGTATACTATGTGAGGTAGTGAGTAAATCTTTACCTTATGACAAGCTTTCCCAGTATCATGAGATCATTTATTCCTCATTAAGTTTTCAGTTTAAGTTGTTAATAAAATGTAACAAAAAGCTCATGTTTAAATTATATAAACTGATAAATTTTACACATATATACATGCATAAAACCATCGCTGGTATCAAGAAAAAGAACTTGTTACTCCAAAATTCTTCATGCTGCTTTGTAATCTCCCTCTCAAGACCATTCTTGTCCATTTGGCCCCTAGGCAGCCACTCCACATATTTTTTTCTATTTTGCAATTTCTATCTTATTCTCCAGGAAGCCAAATAACACGTATATTAGGCTGCTTGAAGTTGTCCCACAGCTCATTATAATCTGTTCACTTATTTTGTCCCTTTTAACTGTGTTTCATTTTGCATGCTTTCTATTGCTTTACCTTCAGGGTCACTAATCTTTTCTCTTACAAATCTAACCTACTGTTAATTTCATTCTGTGTATTTCTTTTAATCTCAGTATTTAATTTTTCATTTCTAGACACTGTGTATTTTATACATCTTTTATGTATAAATTTAACATGATCAAACTTTAATTTCTTAAATATTTAGAATATACAGTATTTTTTTTTTTTTTTTTTTTGCTTTTTAGGGCTGCCCCTGTGGCATTTGGAGGTTCCCAGGCATATTTTTGTTTTAATATCCTTGCCTAATAATTTCTATTGAATATCTTTTCTCTTTATCATAGGTCGTATTTTTATTTTTTTTATAGCTGGACATTTTTTATCTGATGGCAAATATTGTGGATTTTACCCTGTTAGGTGCTGGGTATTTTCATATTCCCACAAATATTTTTAAGCTTTTGTTTTTGGTGTGCAGTCTAGTTACTTGAAAACACTCTGCTCCTTCCAAGTTCTTGCATTTAAGTTTACTGCTAGGATCAGGATCAGTAAAGCATGTAGTCTAGGGCTACGTTTGACTCACTATTAAGCTATTATACTTAAGTAGACTCCGTGTGTGTGTGTGTGTGTGTCTGTGTGAATTATAAGGTTTTCTATTCTGGTTGAGGAAAAACACAAACTACTCCTAGTCTCTGGTCAATTCCAGAGGTTTTTTGTTTTTTTTCCATGATCTAATCTTTTAAAATTGATATTTCTGAGGCTTCAGGAAATTTCTATTCAGAAATTCTAATCTGTACTCAGCTGAAGATTTGAGAATGACCTATAGACTTATAGAAATTTATTTTTGTGTATCTTTCTTCTTTTTGCTTCTCTCTCCTATGAACTCAGGTTTATTTGGTTCCTTAGGACTTCACAACCTTATTTTTTTAAGTAATGGAGACTTCTAGGATCTACTAGCATCTCACTGTTTTTCTTTTATGCTGCCTCAGTGACTTACATATTTCCTCCAGATAATAACTTTGGGCAATCAAAGGGCTCCTTTTCCTTATTTCCTCTCTCACAGGGATTACTCTCCCACCCTGCCTAATGTTTAAAAGCAGTTTTCTTAGATTCCCATTGTGGCTCAGTGGATTAGGAACCCAACTACTATCCAGGAGGATGCAGGTTCAATTCATGGCCTTGCTAATGGGGTTAAGGATTCTGCATTCCTCTTACTGTGGTATAGACTGGTAACTGCATCTCCAATGAGACCTTTAGCCTGTGAACTTCCATATGCCACAGATGCAGCTCGAAAAAAAGAAAAAAAGAAAAAAAACTGGATAAATTAATATATTTTAAAAAGTTGTTTTCTTGCATATTTTTCACCGTTACAGTTATTTTAGGAACAGAGGATAAATCTAGTCCCTGCTATTATTTCTTAGCCAGAAGTGGAAAATCATTCATTTCTAAGTTTACGTATCTGAGGTTTTCTCTTCTGATTCATTGATCCATTTATGTCTCTACACAAACTCTACACTCTCTTCATGCTATAGATTTATAAATATATTTGTAACTTATAGAGCACATTTCTTCACTTCTATTTTTCTTCAAACTTTGTTTCATCGATTCAAAATCCTATTATTTTTACACAAAATTTAAAATTATTTTGTAAAAAATTCCCATTGTAATTTTGATGGGAATTACATTGAAATTAGAGATGAATTTGAAGAAATTAATTTGAGAAAATTAAAAATATGGTCTTTCATGAGTTTGCTTTTCATCTCCACTTGTTTCAGTTTGTTTATCTTTAATATTTTTCTACTATTTATTGCTTATTATTTATATTTTAATTATTTTGAAAATTCTACATGCATTAAAAATACAATTTCTCATTGTTTTGTATTTTAAATTTCACTATCACTAAAATAAAAAAATCCAAAGTGGGAAAAATATGTTCGAATTATATATCTGATAAATAAAAAGGTGATAGAATCTAAATAGATTATTTCCAAAGATATACAAATGTCCAATAAATACTAGAAAAAAATGCTCAAAATCAGTAACCTTTGGGGAAGCACTAATCAAAGCACAGTGAGATGCCACTTTATACCCACTAGGTTGGCTCTTCTCAAAAAGACACTTAAAACAAACATTTATGAGAATGTGGGGAAATTATTATTTTCATATATTGTTGATGGAAATGTATTGTGACAGATGCTTTGAAAAACTGTCAGTTCTTCAAAATGTTAAATATGAAGTTAACTTGCAACTCATCAATTCCATTCCTTTATATACACCCAAGAAAATAAAAACATGCCTCTTTGCAAAAACTTGTATGTGAATATTTAGAACATTACTCATAGTTGAATAAAACAGAGACAATCCAGATGGTCATATAATAAATATATTAATAAAATGTGGCGTATTCATTCAAGGAAATATTATTCAGCAATGAAAATATCTGAAGTACTGATATATGCTACAACCTAGATGAATCTTGAAAACATTATGCCAAGTGAAAGAAACCAGTGAAAAAACACTACATATTAGAGTTCCCGTTGTGGCTCAGTGGTTAACAAATCTGACTAGGAACCATGATTTTGTGGGTTCAATCCTTGGACTCTCTCATTGGGTTAAGGATCCATCATTGCCTTGAGCTGTGGTGTAGGTTGCAGATGAGGCTCAGATCCCACATTGCTGTGGCTGTGGCGCAGGCCAGCGGCTACACCTCCTATTAGACCCCTAGCCTGGGAACCTCCATGTGCCGTGGGTGTGGCCCTAGAAAAGGCAAAAAGACAAAAAAAAACCAAAAAAACTACATATTATATGATTGTTTAATACTTGAAATGTCCAGAATAGACAAACATGATGAATCAAAATAAATTAGTGGTTTCTTAGAGGTTTTGGGAGGTGGGGGTGAGAAGTGGTACTTAAGAGGTACAGATTTATTTTTAGCGTCATGAAAATATTCTAAAATATAGCTGTAGTGATGTTGGATAACTCTGAATATACTAAAAACTGCTTATTTGTACACTTCAAAAGTGTGAACTGTTATCTCATCATTTGCTAGAACTATAGAATTCATAGACTCTATCATGTTTTTCCTTTTTCTTAAAAGCTCTTTTATATTTTTGATAGATTGTTTTAGTTCCATTCTAGCAAAAATCCTCTGACTTCCTCTCAGTTCATTAATTCTATCTTTAGCTATGTCCCAAATTGCTATTTGTCACTTTTATGAGTTTTATTTATTTATTTATATATATATATATATGTATATATTTATTTATTTATTTGCTTTTTAGGACTACACCCATGGCATATGGAAGTTCCCAGGCTAGGGGTTGAATTGGAACTACAGCTGTTGGCCTGTGCCACAGCCACAGCAACGTATGATCAAAGCCATGTCTGTGATCTACACCACAGCTCATGGCAACACTAGATCCTTAACCCACTGAGCAAGGCAAGGAACTGAACCTTCAACTTCATGGTTCCTAGTTGGTTTAATTTCCACTGTGCCATGATGGGAACCACACATAGATGAGTTTTAAATTTAAAATTTTTAAAAATTTCTCTTTCAGTTATTTCTGGTTCTGTTTTAATATATGTGGACTTTGATAAAAGTGCTTTTTCATGGTCGTACTTTCTTTCATCTCTTTTTACAACTTCTAAGCATGGAGTTCCCACTGTGGCTCAGTGGTATCGAACCCGACTAGTATCCATAAGGAGGCAGATTTGGTCCCTGGGCTCGCTCATTGGGTTAAGGATCTGGTGTTGCTCTGAGCTGTGGTGTAGGTCACAGATGCGGCTTAGATCCTACATTTCTGTGGCTGTAGTGAAGGCCGGCACCTGTGCTCTGATTTGAACCCTAACCTGGGAACTTCCATATGCTGCAGGTATACCATAAAAAGAAAAATAAATAAATAAATCTAAACATAGTTATCCATTTTATTGTCTTGAAGTCATGGGAGTTTTATTGCTATTGAGCTGTTTAGTATTTGCTTATATTTATTAAATATGAATTGCTTTCTATTGTAAATGTTTAAAATATTTTTAATTATGAGCTCATCTTAAGAGGGATTTATTTGTAGGAAGACAATGTGGCCTAGTTTGAAAAATGTGTTTCTTGGAAGCGATATGCCTTTACTTCTATCAGGAGCCTGTTATGGGTTGAACTGTGTACTCTGCATGAAAGCAGTATATGCAGAGGTCCCAACCTGTAGTACCAAAGGATGTGGCCTTAGTTGGAAATAGGGTTATCAGAGATTTAATTAGTCAAGATGAGATCATAATGAAGTATGATGGGCCCTATTCCAATATGACTGGTATCTTAATAAAACAAGGAGAGAGAATACCATGTGATAACAAAAATAGAGACTGGAGTAATTGCCAGCCACGAAATGCCAGTGATTGCCAGCAAGCACTAGAAGCTAGAATGAGGCAAGGAAGGATTACAGGTTTCAGAGGGAGGACTGCTCTGTCAACACTGTATTTTCTTTGACTTCTAAATTCTATAACATGTAGACAATAAATTTCAGTTGTTTTAAGCATCTTGGTTTATGATACTTTCTTATGATAGCTCTTGGAAATAAATATGGAGCCCAAGGGGTTAGACTCCAGATTAGAACTTATTTTTCTTCCTGGGACTTAAGGTAATATGAACATATATTCTTACCTTCTTATCCTCTTATACTTGTGAATGGGTATTTTCTAGTCTAGCCTTTCACTGATACTTTAATCTAATGTGGGGAATTTTAGGGTGTCAGGTTGTCATGTTGGATGTGTAGAATTTCCCTTCTTGATGGGTTTAAAAGAATATCCTAACTCTTCATGTCATTAAAACCCAATTACACTGTTATTGAGAACAAAAAAACATTTTAATCCTACCTGCCCCAACCTATTCCTGTACACACAAAGTTCTTAGAAGAAGTATCAGTATACTTTTATGCTCATCTCTTTGAGTTTTAGTTCCTTTTTACTTTGGATTGTTTTGTTGTTTTTTATTAATTTTCTTCTGAAATATTTTTTTCAGTACTTCCAGTTTTGTTTTGCAATGAATACTTTTCATTTTTCTAGGCTGTAATGTTATCCTCAAATATATATATACACAAACACACATACATACATACTCACAGACATATTTGCTTATATCATTTTGAAGGGTTTTTCTGCTCTCTTTACCTGCTAATATACATACATGTCTCATAAACACACAATTAAAAACTAAACTTTGAGGTTATTGCTATAGAGTGAATGTTTTGTGTCCCTTTCAAATTTATACATCAAATTTTAATGTGCAGTACGATGGGGATTGTAGTTGGGGCCTTTTAGGTGATTATTTCATGAAAATTGAGTCCTTGTGAATTGGCTTAGTGCCCTTGCTAGGGAGGATGTAGTGAGCTCCTTACTACTTTTATGAGGACACAGTGAGAATATGGTTGTCTGCAGGTGTGTGGATATTGGAGTTTCCAACTTCCGGAACTGTGAGAACTGTTGTTTATAAGCCAGCCAGTCTATGATATTCACTTATGGCAGCCCTAACTTATGAAACAAATATTATGCAAGTTGTAAGGAATATAAAGTTTATGAGATTCTCTGGCAAAAACTGTGCATATTCCTGCATCATTAACCTTTTTTTGTATCATTTGATATCATATTTACTTGAAAATAAAGAAGACAGAGTACATGCCATCTTTTTAAGGATATTAATGAAAAGTGTATTAATCCAAAGAAATATTATGCTTTTGATAGTCTTTTCAGCCTGATAACACATAAACAGATGCACAAAAACACACATACTGTCACATAAAACCCATCCCCAAAGTTTGTGCGAACATACACACACAGAGCCCCATTAGTCTCTTGCTTTTTCTATCATGGATACTTAGTTGGAAAAGTTTTGTAAAACTCTTCCCCTATAATATGTTGCAATAATTACCCTTTCTTTTAGTTTAGAGGTGTAAGTGCACATTACCAGAGGTAGACATAGTTTTGCTAAAAATGGCACTTGCTTAATGAAGGCTGGTCATCAATTTCCTAATGTAGGACTTGAAGTTGAACTTATATCCAGTTTCCTAAAAGCTGGATTTACTTTGTTTCACATTATTCCTTTCTCCTTTTTTTAACATCTACAGATGTCCAGCCTATAACAGCTGAGCTGTGTATCTACAGGTAGGATAAACAGTTAAAGGAAGAGCATTATGTCCAACTTTAAAGAAGTGTGAGCATAGCTGTAATTAGAGAAAGACTTCCCAGAGACACCTTGTTAACTAAAAATAGGAGTTGATGTTCTAACTACCTGTCTTTGTATAACAATTTTCCATACATGAATAGCAATGAGGAATCTGAGAAAGGCTATGGCTGTAACCTTAGGGAAGTCATTCCCTTGGTATGAAAAAGCTGAGACACAGGTTTAATAACTTTCTAAATAATTAACAGCCAAGTTGTGATTCCAACCTAGGTAAATTTAAACTCCCTAAAACATGACACCGCTTCCTAAATTATTTTTATATTTTGGTCATCACTTACAAATTGGTTCCAGTTCTATTCTACATGATTAGGCCAAGTGAGTCTTATCCATAGATAATTTGATATTCCTTCAAATATGTTTTTTCCATTTTTAAAATTTTATTGAAGTATAGTTGATTTACAGTGTTGTGATAATTTCTGCCGTAGAACAAAGTGACTCAGTTATACACATACACATATCCATTCTCTTTCATATTATTTTCCCATATAGGTTTTCACAGACTATTGGATAGAGCTCCCTGTGCTATAAAACAGTACCCCATTGGCCATTCATTCCATATACAATAGTGTTCCATTTTAAAATGACTATCATGTTAAGTTATTTATGTCTTTGTTTATACAAGCTAAA
The DNA here is from genome assembly GCA_004024745.2 of Catagonus wagneri. Classification (NCBI taxonomy): domain Eukaryota; kingdom Metazoa; phylum Chordata; class Mammalia; order Artiodactyla; family Tayassuidae; genus Catagonus; species Catagonus wagneri. The sequence continues at coordinate 5,761,445 of PVHT020000521.1, forward strand.
TGTTTTAAGATCCTTCAGCCATTTCATGTATATCTTTTTTTTAGGCCTTTTACTTTAATTGCACTCTACTGAGCACTATTTCTCAGTATTTCAAAGGGGCTAAGTAGATTCCCACGTGTCTTGATAAATAGAGAATACTCCTCAGCATTTAGGGTAATGTCTTGCCCTGAGATTTACTCAATACAGGTTTAGTTTCTTCTTTTTGTCCTAGCATTAATCCACTTTCACTCTTAAAAGGGACTAGTTTGGAAAATACATGATATGGTTATTCTCTTCATAATCTCATTTGCTTAGTTTTATTTGGGTCATTAGGTCCTTTATATTCCTATAAACAGGGGTATCTTCTAACCTTTTTGAACCCCCTCCCATATCATTTTTCCTAAATTTCTGTTTTCATACTCTTCCTTCTCACCGTTCAATTTCTCAGTCACATAGACCATTTCTTGGTATATCATTCTACATAAAACTATGTTTTATAGTCTCCCCAGAGAACTGCTTTGCTACTCTCAAATCAACAAGTTGATAAAGCATTATTTGAGAGCATTTAGATATGTTCTAAGGTAGACTTTTGAATACTTTCATTTTCCAGACCTAATGTTTTCAGTTCTTTCAGTCCTTGAGTCCTTTCAGAGACTCATGTGTTAGATTCTAAATAAGTACTATTAATTATGAGAAACGGGCATTTGAACAATTGTCCATTAATGCAAAATGATTTGACTTTGCTTCTGATTGGCATCCCATATCTTAACTTTTATGTAATCTTTGACAGCAAGTCATCCTGTCTCTAAATGTCCATGCTAGATTGAATGGTTAAAAGCTGCCCTTTAGTACTGTACATCTCATGTAAGGCTATAATTCTAACACATCTTCATATGAGAAACAAAAGAGTATAGGTACTTGGACTGGGCAGGATTGCTCAGAACTAATGAATAAATAATGATATTTCATGAATAATTTAAGATAACGTTGGATGTCTCAAACAATCTTTATATGCAAAACAATAAAATATTTTAATGTGACCATGTGACATGAAGTACAAATAGGAACAGGGTTAATTGTATCCTTGGAAGCATGTACCACACTCTCACATTCTGTCTCTGCATGAAGATTTAATGCACAGGTGAGGTCTTAGAGTAACAGGAATTTTACATCTTTGCTTAGAAGAAATTACAAAATTTAATTCCTACCATAGAGAAAGGACTCTGACATTGCATTTATTATCATCAAGGCAAGCATCATCATACAAAGAAGAATCAATGGCAAAATAGTACAAGGAAATGTAGGGTGACAAACTGTCACGGCTCTGCCACTTACTGAGATTTGGGCCAATCACCTGACCTGCTCACTTGCTGACAAGTTTTTCAACTAAAAATTCATAACTATATTGACCTTGACCATTAACCACTCCATAAGTTTTCTGCCACCTAGAAGTTTACTATAGATTGCTCCAGTACTGGAATTTTATATTGTGATCTCTTTAAAATATCAGTTTCAAGAAAAGATTGTATAGGAATTTTAAACAAGGAAACGAACCAGCCAAATATAGCAGTAATAACAATACAAATCAAACTGGAAAAACTCTAGGATTCCACCAGGAACTAAGCAGTTTTCATGTCTTCATTCACATCTCTCATCCCGTCATCTAGATGCATGAATCTTTGTGAATTATTTTAGCTGCAACATGTATGAAATCTTTGACTTGCCTCCCTAAGTCTAATTGCCCATATTATAAAAATGAGTTTTAAAAAATGCTATCATTAGAGAATTGTTTAAAGATTAAATGAAGTAATACATGCCAAACTCTTACCATGAATGTTAACTATTATTGTTTTCTGATAAACACATATTACTCACTCATGAATTATCATAGACAAGGTATCACCCATAAAATTGTAAGTATGCTCCACTTCTGTAGTAATCCAAGAAATGTAGTTAAAACAACATGCATTTTTTGAATTACTTTGGAAAAGTTTATTATTTTCAGTACTTGTAAAGTTGCTGTGAAATTGGAATTTCTATACTTTGCTGATGAATCATGTGTATGTGTAACATTTTTTGAAATAATTCAGTGACCTATATAATTAATCACATAAAATTTTATACATTTTAACATAATAATTCTAATTCTGTAAATATATCCAAGAAAAAAACAGTAAAAATAGTCTTATACTCAACAGCATAATAAAATTGAACTAATATACACTTATTTAAAGGATAATAATGGAATGATATCAGAACATGAAAAACTAGAAAGGTAAAATATTACTGTGTTATCACTTTAACTCTTGAAATATGCATGTGAAGAAATAGTGCCATTCAAATAACAAAAATGTATAAGACTTTTATCCAAACAAGATTACGAATGGTTTCTCTCTTTTTAAATTATTTTTGTGATGTTGTTGTATAGTTTTAAACATAGTAAAAGTGACTTTGAATTCTTCGCAGTAAAAGATAATCTAACTTGGACAAAATAATAATTACTTACATTCTCAATAATTATGTATTTTAGCTATATGTCATACTCTGAGCTTTCCAGTGCTGAAAGGAAGATACACACACACATACACACACACACACACACACACACTCACACACTCACACATATACCACATTTCTTTTTCCATTCATCAATCCAAGGACATTTAGGTTGTTTCCATATCTTGGCTCTTGCTAACAATGCTGCAGTGAGCATATATATTGTTGAATTAGTGTTTTCATATCCTTCAGATAAATACCCAGAAGTGGCATAGGTGGATATTTTGGTAGTTCTATTTTCAATTTTTTGAAGACTACAATTTCAAAAGCTATCAGGACACAGTTATTTAGAAACTTATGAAACATAATTTTATAATTTGAATTCCGTCTATTGTAAAATGAGCAAGTATGAAGGAATGGGGCGCTTTAGCATTACCTACACCATGGAGCAAATAATCATTCCATTTCCTGCCTCTGACTTTTGGGTGGTCTTCATTGCAAGGTCCCAAAGAGAATGTCTTGCAATAAATTGAAATAGAGCAAAATGTTTCAAGGAACCGGGAGATAAAGAGTCTGCTTTCTTTATACTAGAGTATATAAAAATAGATTATAGACAAGTGCCCAAAGACAAAAAAAGATATTACTTGAGAGTAGTAGCCTCTGTTACAGGTTGTCTTATTTTTGTGTGTCCAGAATGTTAAAACATTAAGCATTTGCTGTTTTTAGTTCTTGTGTCAGTTACAAAAAATAATTCTAAATATTATTCTTTTGCCTCTGAATTCTAGTTGATCAATGTTATACATTATCTACCTGGAAGATTCATGGAATATGTTACTTCCCATTTTCACTGCTCCCTTACTCATGTTTGGTTAGTTGTACTGCTATTTTTAATTTTCTAATGACTATATCTATACTTTAGTTCATAATTCAAATCTCTATTTTTTTTAATTTTCCAGTATTTATGTCTACTTCTATTCTTATCTTCATCCCCAAATATATTTCAGTGTATAACTTTACACTATCAAATTTTACAAATATTATTTTGCTGATTTTTAATTTTTAGATGTTGAAAGTCTATATATATATATAATTTAATTGTTGCTCTACATATTATTCAATAAAGAAACAAGTGGTATATGTTAAATGTTTTAAAATGTACCATATTTCCATCTCATTCATATTTCATTCATCTTGAGCAACTATTTGACTGTAATTTTAATTACATTATCTCTCTTTGTAATTCTTAAGACAAGAAAGTCATCTTCCTCATTATATAACTAAGAATGTGCAGATTCTTAATCACACTTTTTTTTAAAGTTTCCTTTTTCTTCATGAAAAGATTCAACTAAGAGTCCCCTTTCTTCCTGTTCTTATGTAGGGTCACTGCATTTCCGACCTTTGGTTAAACCAACAGTCTGAGATTTCTTTTCCTTTTTATTGTTGGGTAAGTTCCATTTCATCATGGAACCAATGGAAATAACTTCCATGTATCCCTTGTATAAATTTCTGGGAGAAACTATATGAGTTTTTTAGTAAGGGAAAGCTAGGGTACCATTGCTAAATTGCTTCATGTTTGAAATTCACAGCTTCACACATGTTTGAAAATATTGTGGAATCTTCTTAGTTTCATTTTCAGGTGTTCTGTAGCTATATTCTTCAATGATATGCCAAACCTTCAGTTAATTAACATTTATTTTGTCCAAATCCATCAGTCCTTCTCTCTGCCCCCATCATATCTTAGGCACTTTAGTTCTCATTATCCATCATTTTAAGAACAGTCTGCCAATAACCAAATTCCACCTTCTGTCTTTTCATTACATTTACTCAGTGAGAACTCAAAACTGGATAACCCTGCTATCTCTATTCTCCACTCCCTTTCCTGAATATCTAAGAATAAGTGTAGAAATTTGTATAACAGAAGATATTAATGTCAGCAAAAACATCTTAACCCTGATCTCAGATGGTTTTCAGTTTGCAGTCTGATTATCTGGACATGCTCTTGCCAATTCTTCCCATCAGTAATTAAACATGTTCAAGTGTCTCCCATCTTGAAAGATAAAGTCATTGTCTCTCTTGAACATACATTTCTTGCTCTCCAGTTTCACATTCTCATCTTTGTTACAGTCTTCTCTTGTGTGGGGTTCAGCTTTCTCAACTCTGGTTTATTCTATAGGAATATGCTGTCTGCTTTGAGTCTTTCAACAAATCATCAAAACCTTTCGTCTGTTTAGGCTCTTCAATTTCATTCTTCATATTATGAATTTGGTAGATGTTTGTATTCTTCTCAACGAGGTGTATGAAGTAAATGCCTGTTTTAAGGTGATTATTTTGTATTTGAAGACTGCATAAAGCTTGTATTAATATACACTTTTTAGCATAAAAAGGATATAAGGTGATAATTTAATCCAGATATTTATTATTTAAATGAAGAAACTGGTGTCTAGAAAAAACAACATGTGAAATCATAGTATAATCAAAGTACAATTGACCCTTGAACAATGTGGGGGTTAGGGGTGCTGACTTCCTGCACAGTTAAAAAATCCATGTATAACTTTTGACTCCCCTAAAAAGTAGCTACGCATAGCCCAGTGTTGACTGGAAGCCTTACACAATAACATAAACAGTAGGTTAACACATATTTCATAGTTATATGTATTATATACTGCATTCTTACAGTAAAGCTAGAGACATGAAATGTTATTAAGAAATCATAAATAAGAGAAAATGCATCTACAGTATGGCATCGTATTTATACATACTGTAAGCTTACATTGTCTATTTACAAGATGAGTCATCTGTCCATCACTGTGTATGTCAATGTTGTCTTATATTATACCAAACATTGTAAATGTTTTGGGTATTGCAAACACTAGAGAGCAAAAATGGAAAGATGATGTAAAAAAGAAATTTATATTTATTTATAGGTAAAATGATTCATTCTTGATAACAAAGCAGCAATTTGATTATTTTCTGGTACCCTAGTGTAATCAACACCCTGGCTTCATGGTAGCATAGCTTATACACTAATGTGTTAATTATTATAAAAATTTTATGATATATAGTATTACAGTTTTATTCATAATAAAGTATTAGAAACATTGTTACATTTTTAAAAACCACTTACCTGTAATGATAGGCTAATGCTCAGTTTCTCCAATTATGTGAGAGAGAGGCACTATTATATAGTCATATAATTCTTCAAAAGCAGTTATAAAGCAGTAAGAAAACTTAAAACCTTATTAATTTGATATTAAATGTCACTCGCCTTATGCCTATGTAGGAATAGGCTATCCACTTCAGTACAGGTCTTGCACACAATGGGTATTTAGGTGATAATGATGATAGTGGCACAAAAAGGTCTCATACAGTCATATAGTTATTAGATTTTTACACAAAGACACACATAAACATCAGGTTGTTAAATTAACTGTAAGTGTTATGATTATTTACTATTCATCAATTGGAAGTAGACTATCATAAAGGTGTTTATCCTGATCGCCTTCACATTGGGCAGGCTGAGGAGGAAGAGAACAGGAGGGGCTGGTCTTGCTATCTCAGGGTAGGCAAAGGTGGATAAGGTAGAGGAGGACGCACAGAGGCAAGAACACTGAGTGTAACTTTACATCATAGCAAAGTAACTTTACAGGTGTCTGACATTTTTGCCACTTCATTCCTCTGAAATTGTTTCTGTGTGATAACCAGTCCTCCTTCCACATTTTGCTTTATTTTCAGTGCCTGCATCATAAAAGGGTCCATGGCATAAGAGAAGCCAAAAGTGGTCCTGAGTAATGGGAACCCTTTTGCCAGACTGTCCAGTATTAGTCTGTTTTCTGGCACAGTTTCTTCTACAGATCTTCTTTCTGATTGTCTGTAACTGGTACAGAAGTACTCACATCCATCAAGCCATCTTCTGTTAATTCCTCTGGTGTGCTGTGATATCTATTAGCTCTTAAATTTCTCCAAGATCCATATCTTAAAACCCGTCTTCCCCCATCTTTTTGCCATATCCACAATACGTTTCATAATTTCCTTGATTGGTTCTGTTTTTAATCCTGTGAAGTCACACACAACATCTGGACACAGTTTTCTCCATCAGGAATTTATTGTTTAGGGCTTGCTGGCTTTTACAGCTCCTTCTATAGCAATGGCATCTTCAGTGGTGTAATGCTTCCAGACTTTCACAGTATTCCCTCCACTGAGGTTCTCTTCCATGGTGTTGACAATCCTTTCCATAGATCAGCATGTGTAATGAACCTTAAAGCTTCTTACGACTCCTTACCTAGAGGCTGAATTTTAGTTGTATTTGGAGATAGATAAACTGCTTCAACACCTTTGGTGTTGAACTCATGCAATTCTGGGTGGCCAGGGGCATTGTTCAATACCAAAAGAACTTTAGGAGTTCCAGTTGTGGCTCAGCAGAAATGAATCCGACTAATATTTATGAGAATGTGGGTTCCATCCCTAGCCTTGCTCAATGGGTTAAAGATCTGGCATTTCTGTGAGCTGTGGTGTAGGTCACAGATGTGGCTTGGGTCCTGTGTTTCTGTGACTGAGGCGTAGGTTAGCAGCTATAGCTCCACTTAGACCCCTAGTCTGGGAACCTCCATATGTCACGGTGTGTCCCTAAAAAGACTTTAAAAGCAGTCTCTTACTGGCAAGGTACTTCCTGACTTCAGGGACAAAGCATCAATGGAACCAATCCAGAAAAAGAGTTTTTGTGGACTAGGCCTTCTTGCTGTACAATCCAAAACTAGCAGCACTGAGATTGGATTAAGATGGTGGAATAGAAGGACTGGAGCTCAACTTCTCTCCCGAAAAACAGCATAACTACAACCAAATGCCTAGCAGCCTTCAACCAAATGGACTGTAAACTTCCAAAAAAGATATTCTACTCCAGAAGACAAAGAGGAGACCACATCAGGAGGTAGGAGGGGCAATTACACGATAGAAGCAACCCCAGACCTCTTGGGTGGGAAGCCACACACTGGAAACTAACTGCAGCACAGAGACTTAGCTACAGGACTGAGAGTTCTGAGCCCCACGTCAAAACCCCACGCCTGGGGATTCGGCACAGGGAGAAAGAGCCCCAGGAGCATCTGGCATTGAAGACCAGCAGGGCTTGTGTGCAGGAGCTCCACAGGACTGGGGGAAACAGAGACCCCATCCTTGAAAGGCACACACAGACTTTCACGTGCACTGGGTCCCAGGGCAAAGCAGTCTCCATAGGATTCTGGGTGGACCTTACTGCAATTCTTGGAGGATCTCCTGGGAAAATAGGGGTGACTGTGGCTTGTTGTGGGGGAAGGGCATTGGAGGTGAAGCTCTCGGGAACATTCATCAGCCTGCATTTCTCTGGAGGGGGCCATTTCTGGGAAAATCTGGACCCTCCCATCAACGCTGAGAAGCCCCAGGCCAAATAATAATCCAGGTGGGATCACAGCCCCACCCATCACTAAACAGGTTGCCTACAGACCTCTCAGGCACACAGCCAGCCTCTAATCTCATCCAGAGACAAAGCCCTACCCATCAGTGGGCTAGGAATCAACCCCAACTACCAGTGGGCAGGTGTCACTCCCTCCCATCAAAAGCCTACAGCAAGCCCCACCATACCATCTTTAGTCACAGGGGAGGCAAATGCCAGAACTAAGAGAGGCTACCACTCTACTGTTGGAAAAAAGGTCACCACACCAAAAACCTATAAAGATGAAAAGACAGAAAAATCTAACCCAGATAAGGGAGAAAGAGAAAAGCCCAGAAGAACAGCTCAGTGATGAGATTACCAGCCTCTCAGAAAGAGACTTTAGACTGTTGATGCTGAAGATGATGCAAGGCATTGGAAATAGACTGGAGGCAAAGATTGATCATTTACAGGAAACACTGAGCAGAGAAATAAAAAAAAAATTAAACAAGAAGAGATGCAAAATACAATAACTGAAATAAGAAATTCATTAGAAGCAGCCAACAATAGAATACAGGAAGCAGAAGAACGAATTAGTGAGGTGGAGAATGGATTAGTGGAAATCACTAATGCGGAAGAGAAAAGAGATAAAAGATTGAAAGGAAATGAGCAGAGTCTCAGAGAACTCTGGGATACTGTTAAACGCATCAATATCCGTATTACAGGGGTGCCAGAGGCAGAAGAGATAGAGAAGGGGACAGAAAAAATATTTGAGGAGATAATAGCCGAAAACTTCCCTAATATGGGAAAGGAACCACTCACTCAATTTCAGGAAGCGCAACGAGTACCATATAAAATAAACCCAAGGAGGAACACCCCAAGACACATATTAATCAAAATGACCAAAATTAAAGACAAAGAGAAAATTTTGAAAGCAGCTAGGGGAAAGAAACAAATGACATACAAGGTAACCCCAATACGGTTATCAGCAGATTTCTCATCTGAAACTCTACAGGCCAGAAGGGAGTGGCATGATATACTTAATGTGATGAAAGGGAAAAGCTTCCAACCAAGATTGCTTTACCCTGCAAGGCTGTCTTTCAGATTTGAGGGAGAGATCAAAACCTTTACCAATAAGCAAAAGCTCAGAGATTTCTGCAACACTAAACCAGCTTTACAACAAATCTTAAAGGAACTTCTCTAGGCAGAAAAGAAAAGGCCACAACCAGAAACAAAAACACCACAAATGACAAGGCTCATCAGTAAAGGCATATATACAATAAAGATATTAAATCATTCAGGCATAACTGTGCTACCAAAATCAGAAATCGTGAGAAGAGAGCACATATGCAGGTCACTGGAGACGCACGTGCAGTTAAGAAACCAACAACTTAAAACAATCTCATTTGTATATAGACTCCTATATCAAAACTTCAGGGTAAAAAAAAAAAAAAGCAACAAAAACCCCAAACAGTTATTACAATGGCAATAAGAACATATATATCAGTAATTACCTTAAATGTTAATGGACTGAATGCCACAACCAAAAGACATAGACTAGCTGAATGGATACAAAACCAAGAAAACAACTAATGGATCACTGAAGAAATCAAAGAGGAAATTAAAAAATACCTAGAAGCAAATTACAACAAAGACAGGACACTCCAAAACTTCTGGGATTCAGCAAAAGCAGCGCTAAGAGGAAAGTATATAGCAATACAAGCCAACCTCAGGAAACAAGAAAAAGCTCAAATAAACAACCTAACTTTACATCTAAAGCAGCTAGCGAGGGAAGAAGCCAGGTCATGGAATGCCCTGGACATAAATGCCCATGGACAGAAGAGTGGATAGGGAAGATATGGTACATACACATAATGGAATGTTACTCAGCCATTAAAAGGAATGGAATAACATCTATAGCAACATTGATGAACCTAGAAATTAGCTTATGAAGTGGAACCAGTCAGACAATTAGACAGCAACACCCAATGCTACCGCTTACATGTGGAAACTAAAGAGACACAATGAACTTCTTTGAAGAACAGACAATAACTCAGATTTTGGAAAACCTTGATTTTTCAAATAAGACAATCTGGGGGGTGGGGTGATGCACTGTGGGTTTGGGACACAAAATCTAACGTATTGACTTATGATCTTTGCACACCTATAACTGAAATAAAATTTGCTGTTAATATGAAAAAAACAAAACAAACAAACAAACAAACAAACAAAAAAAAAACTAGCAGCATCTTTTCTTTCAAGGCTGGAGGTTAGCTGCTTTTAGATAAAGGCAGTCCTGATCATAAGCCTGACTGCATTTGCACATGCAGTAGATTTAGCCTGTCCCTTCCTGCCTTAAATCCTGGTACTCCTGGTACTCTCTTCTCTTCTTTACTAATAAATGTCCTTTTGACATTTATTTTTTCAGAATTGGGCACTTTCATCTTCATTAAAAACCTGTTCAGGCAGATTTCATTTCTCCTCAGTGATTTCCTTAGTAATGTTTGGGAATTTGTCTGATGCCTCTTGGCTGGCAGAAGCTTCTCCTGTTATCTTGGCCACTTAAAGAAAAGCCTCTTTCTAAAATTCTCAAACCATCCTTTTTTGACATTAAATTCTCCAGCTTTAGATCTTCATCTTCTTTTTAATTTAAGTTGTCATATACTGATTTTGCTTTTTTCTCAAATCATATTAGAGTCTATAGGTCTGCCTTTCTTATAGCAATTTTGCATCTATATAAAAGCTACTTTTTCAATGTGAGATAGAAAGGGTATTTTGCAAAAAGTGTGAGATTTTCACTCACCCTTGTTGGCATAGCTACAGTGATGGCTTCACAAATTCCCCCCTTTAAAAAAAAAAGTGGATTCATTTATCTTTTCACAGCTAGCACCCACAGCTGAAGACCTTTATCTATGGTACATATCAAACAGTTCAACTTCTTTTTGTGATGTCATGACTTTCCTCTTCTTCATGGAAGCACTTCCATCATCACCAACGGCACTTGATATGGATCTTGTGGTATTATTCAAGGTAGACAGTAGTGCATGTAAATACAGTGAAAACTACACAAGACTCAATAGTGATCACTTTTTATTGTGATATGCATTTTACTGGAGAGACAAATTATTTACATTGAGATGATTAGAGTCACAAGGCATTTTAAGTGGATATTCACATCACTTGAGCTCACTGTAGTAGTAGTAGGAGGTGACTATAATACTAACACCATAGTATAGCACGTACTAGAGTTAATTTTTACATTTCTCTGGATGGCAAATGGTACCATGTATGGTTTGCAAGAGTGTGTATGCATTATTAAATTTTGATAAATTTTAACTTTTAAAAATAAATGTTTGTATATTTTATAATAGTAATTAGTAAAATAGACTAGTATCTTTGTGTGTTTGATTCATTCATTACATAATTTTTCTAATTTTTTTTGATGTTTCTAGTCTATATAGTTCATCTGTGAGTTTTTTTCCAATTGTCACTAATCTCCCCCAAAGTTCCCAATATATTTATTGGGAAAATTTACATATTTCTGGATCTGTCCAGTTCAAACTCGTGTTTTTCAAGGGTTAACAATATTTATATTAGAGTTACTTTCAGCTAGAACTAAGTACAGTTAAAGAAGGATGGAAATGGAGAGTATCATGATGAAAAAATTATTTTTATTTTTCAAAAAAATTTAACCAAGTACGATAAGAGATAACTTTGATTTTTTTTTTTTTCTTTTTAGGGATGCATTCGTGGCATATGGAGGTTCCCAGGCTAGGGGGTTGAACCAGAGCTGTAGCCGCCGGCCTACACCACAGCCATAGCAATGCCAGATCTGAGCCATGTCTGTGACCTACACTACAGTTCACGGCAACACTAGACGTTAACCCACTGAGCAAGGCCAGGCATAGAACCCGCAACCTCATGGTTTCTAGTTGGATTCATTAACTGCTGTGCCACAATGGGAACTCCTGATTTTTATCTTTAGTATTTTGCAGAAACTAATTTTTACTTTATCCTCCCTCCCTAATACTCTTGTTTTTGTTCAAAAGTTAAGCTAGTAACATAGGAAGTTATGGTTCAGATCAAGGTAAGTAAAATAGGTCATATCTCTTCCCAGTAAATTAGTTCTCCATTAATTTCTTTAATCAAAACAAATTTTAAGAATTGTTTAAATTTTGATTGAAAAATTACGTAATTCAGTAAAAGAGGTGTAATCCTAGTCCCAGTATTTACACAAGGTATTATAATGTTAACATGACCTAGAATATGGTTTATATACAAAGTAAAAAGAGTACTTTGGGCAGAAATACATTACTAAGCAGCATGCGATTCAATATGGTACCACAGTGGTTGGAATAAACTTTTTATAGGTTCGTTACATACCGTAATTGTGGTCAATAACATGGTTAGTCAGTTTTCTACCTAGCCTACTCAAAATTTTTACATTAAGTGCTATTTTGATTACTAGTGTCTTAAAATATAAATTTTATCAAATTATAACTTTATTTTTCTTATATCTAATATTATTTCAAAGTATATTTTTTCTGGTGTGTCATGAATTGCTTATTCAATCAATTCATGTACTAGATCTACTCCGATTGAATTGGTGTCTCTTCTTAATACCCTGGAGACCTTCTGAAGTTATCCCTTGTGACTAATGAAAAACTATGAAGTATTGGGAGCATGTTTGGTACTTGAGTCACTAAAATACTATGGATGGGGTCCCACTCTTACCAAATCTTGCACTAAGGCTAATGGTCCCCTTGAGATTTCCTTTCATCAGCTTCCTTTGCCATATACAAAATCAATCCACAGAAATTCAAGTCTAGAAATTTAATAATAAAAAGGAAGTATTTTTGCCCAGAACAACTACTTGTGGCTGTTTCAGTTTCTGTTGTTATTTCTTGTCTGCCTCTGATACCTACATCTATCCTTGAACATAAATACCTGGCCTAGAGTATTTAGTTAATGAACATTTGAGAAAAAAGACTCCAAAAGGGGCCAGAAGTCAGCTACCATTTTGTCACTTGTCCTTTTTTTTCTTTAAGGAGATACTACAATATTTTTAACTCTATTATTAGCTCTGAATAGGAACTACAGCTATGAAGTTGTACTGTTTCACAATATGAGACTGAACCTCATAGAAAGTGTTTTCTTGAATTCTTGCCAAGTTTTTGATCTTATCGAGGCTTTTCTCCAACTAATTTCAAATGCCTTATGTTTTGCCATGTTAAGATGATAAAAATATTTTACATGCATCTTTTTAGAAATCATTTTATAAAATCCCAGAGCTAACTGTGCATTTTCTTGAATTTTTAGATTTTTAAACAGTTTCATGCATAAAATTTAATATTTGAAAAAACACATTGACCTGTGATCATTTCAGTCTCTAAGAACTGAATGTTTTTACTCTCAATTATTTCATCATTTTTTAATTTTCCAGATGTAATACATACTGTTCCTACTTTTAAATAATATTAATTATGCTAAATATTTATTAATTATGTATTATATATAAAAAATAAAAAAGACACTAAGAACATTTCTTAATCTATAATACTTATATGGCATATCCCAGACTGAGAGTATATGTTACAAAGTTTAAAAAATTTATTTTTCTCAGCCCTTGTCTTTTCTCTTGTAAGCTAGGTATGGACATATTAAATTGAGAGCTCTGATTATTTTTGGCCTTTATTACTCTAATGTTATTTCCATTAATAATTATTACACATTATGTGTATAGAGTTAGTAGTGATATAATAATCTATTCTTTTCAAATTTTTGAGTTAAAATATTGTTTTATCCACAAACAATACTACTTTTAGATATCTTAAATATGGACTTATAATAGAAACATTACTGTGTTTTACTGTGAATCACCCACAACCCCAATATAGTAGTTCTTCAATTCAGCATTATTATGAGAATATTGTAAATCTTCTTGACGTGAAGAGTTTGACCTATTTCCCAAAGTTACTCATCCCTTAACTTTAATAGAAATTGTGATTAATTATAGCATTTCATTTTATATACATATTTATGTTGCTCTTTGTATTAATGTTTTGATTACACATAAAAATTACTTTCTTGATTTTACTTTTCTTAAACGTTTTTATTAAAGTTTAGTTGATCCCCAACTTTGTCTCAATTTTGACTGTACAGCAAATTAATTCAGTTATTCATCTATATACTTTATGTTTTATATTCTTTTCCACCATGGTCTATCCCAGGAGACTGGATATAATTCCCAGTGCTACACAGTAGGACTTCATTGCCCATCCATTCTAAATGTAATTTAGTTTGCATCTACCAATCCATCCCACTTCCACACCCACTCCAGCTTGGCAACCACAGTCTGTTTTCTATGTCTGTGTGTCTGTTTCTGTTTCATAGCTAGGTTCATTTGTGCCATATTTTATGTTCCACATATAAGTGATATCATGTGGTATTTGTATTTCTCATTCTGACTTAACTCACTTAGTATGAGACTCTCTAGTTACATGTATGTTGCTGTGCATGGAATTGTTGCTGTGCATGGAATTATTTCATTTTTTATGGCTGGCTAGTATTCTATTCTGTATATATAGCACATCTTAACCCATTCCTTAGTCAATTGACATTTATATTTTTTCTATGACTTGGCTATTTTGAATAGTGCTGCTGTGAACATATGGATGCATGCATCTTTTTGAATTATAGTTTGGTCTTGATATATGCTCAGGAGTAGGATTGCTGAAACATAAGGTAATTCTATTTTTAGTTTTCTGAGGGCCCTCCGTACTGTTTCCATAGTGGTTGCACAAACCTAAAATTCCCATTAATATTGTAGGTGGGTTCCCTCTTTACCACAGCCTCTCCAGCATTTGTTATTTGTAGACTTTTAAATGATGGCCAGTTTGACCAGTGTGACGTGATACCTCATTGTAATTTTGATTTGCACTTCTTTAAAAATTAGAGATGATGAACATCTTTTTATGTGCCTACTGGCCATCTGTACATCTGCCTTGAAGAAATGTCTATTTAATTCTTCTGCCCATTTTTCAGTTGAGTTGTTTGTTTTTTTGTTGTTGAGTTGTATAAGTTGTTAGTATATTTTAGAGATTAAGCCTTGGTTGAATCATTTGAAAAAAGAAATAAAAGGTATCCAAATTGGAAGAAAAGAGATAAATTGTCACTATATGCAGATGACATGATACTATATGTAGAAAACCCTAAGGATTCCAATTCCACACAAAAACTACTACAGTTGACAAATGAATTCAGCAAAGTAGTAGGATATAAGATTAATATTCAAAAGTCCATTGCATTTCTATGTGCTAATAACAACATATCAGGTAGGGAATGCAAAAAAAAAATACTGTTTAGAATTATACCAAAAAAAAAAAAAATCTAGGAATAAACTTCACCAAGGAGGTGAAAGACTTATGCACTGGGAACTATAAAAATTAATAAAGGATATTAAAGAGGATTCAAAAAATGGTAAGATATCTCATGCTCTTGGGTTGAAAAAATTAATATTATTGAAATGGCAATACTACAGCATTTTTAATACTGTAAAATGGCAAAGCAATATATAGATTTAATGCAATCCCTATCAATTACTTTGACATTTTTCACAGAACTAGAACAAATAATCAAAAAATTTATTTGGAACCACATAAGACCCAGAATTGCCAAAGTAATTCTGAGATGGGAAAAACCAAACAAGAGAAAAAAAAAAACAAAAAACAAAAAAAGCAGTAGGCATAAGTATCCCAGACTTCAAGCAATACTACAAATATATAGTAATCAAAACAGTGTGATGTTGGTACAAAAATAGGCATACAGATCAATGGTACAAAACAGAGAGCCCAGAAATTAAACCCACACACCTACAGTTGAATAATCTTCAACAAAGGAGGCAAGAATACAAAATGGAAAAAAGATAGTCTCTTCAAGTGGTTGCTGGGAAATCTGGACAGATGCATGTAAATCAATGAAATTATAACACAACTTTACACCATGCACAAAAATAAATTCAAAATGTCTTAAAGACTTAAATATAGGACATGACACCATAAAACTCCTAGAAGAGAACATAGGCAAAGCATTCCCTGAAGTAAATCATAGAAATGTTTTACTAGGTCAGTCTCCAAAAGCCATAGAAAGGAAAACAAAAATAAACCAATGGGACCTAATCAAACTTACAGACTCTTTCACAGCAAAAGAAACCATTGAAAACAAAACAAAAACAAAAGCCTGAAAAAAAACCTACAAAATTTGAGAAAATATTTGCAAAACGTGCAAGAAGGGCTTCATTTTTTTATTATTTTAAGTAGAATTTAAAGCTATTTCATCCGTGGACTTAGAATAATTTTTGGTAGTCTTTCCAAAAAGATGTGCAAGGTTTTTTTCTATTTTTGATATTTTTTTTCTGGGAGATTTTTTTTGTCCCCAGAGGTGATAAAGGCATAAATATTGTGAGGCAAGTAAATTAAAGACAGAGTTAGAGATGTTAACATATCCACGGGCCACTTGTGTTTAACCTTCATGTTTTTATTTTGATATTTGACTTCTTTCTGTGAAGTCAGTAGTCATAGCTCTATTGCTTAAGAATTGGAAAGATGTTATGTACACCCATGTAAGCCCATCATTAAAAACTGATTATTGAATAATAATAAGATAAGTGATCTTACCTGGTTAGAGAATAGTAGTATCCACATGTGCATTTGTATAGTGCTAATTTAAGGTCAATATGTGACCCATCTAGGAGAAAGAGTGGTGTTGGGAAAATGCCTGTAAACTAAATTATCATTGACAGGAAGAGAGTTTAAAAGGGTGAATTTGTAAAAGAGGGTAGAATGGTAGTCACCATGGTCTATGGGATGGGAAATTAGAGAGATGTTGTTGAAATGTATAAACTGGTAACTAGTAGATAAATAAGTCCTGGGACTCTAATGCATAGCAAAGTGTTATCATCAATGATACTGCACTGTGGGAGTTCCTGCTATGGTACAGTGGATTAATAAGTCAGCTGCAGTGGCTTGGGTCTCTGCAGAGGTTACGGTTTGCCTCTTGGCCTCATGCAGTGGGTTAATTGGTCGCAGCCATGACTTGGATTCAATCCCTGTTTCAGGAACTTCCATATGCCACAGATTAGGCCAGAAAGAAACCATAATTGTGTGACATAATAGAGGTGTTAGCTAACACTATGGTGGTTATCATATTGCCATTATAAATGAATCAAATTAACATGTACACCTTACAATGTTGTATGTTGATTACATCTCAGTTAAAAGAGTATGTAGGATTTGAAGAAAATATTTCACAGTAGCTAAGTATCTCACTTATAATTCCAAGTTCCATAGGAGAAAATAAGGCATTTACAGATAATTTAGCCCTGGCAAGTTTCTGTTCTTGGAACATAATTTACTTTTAAAAATAGTTTAAAATCGAGGAAGTTGAAGTAATAGTTATCTTCATTTATTAAATACAGCAACAAGAAACTGAACAGTTCTATACATTTATCTGAAATTTATATGTTAACTTTTCTCCTTACCTTCAAATTCATTAGAATAGTATTGTATTTCTCAACCTCATGTTTATTATTGCTTTGCTTAGAAGCCTTTACACATCTTTATCTAATCATCCCATGACATTTTACTGTATATACTGTAGATTATGTACTGTGTGTGTGTATACATAAATACGTATATATACACATATACTTTATACATTAAAAATAATATAGATATATACTTTATACATTAAAAAAATGAGGTATTTGCCAACTCCCAAATAAGTAATTATTGCCCCTCCAGGATAATATCACACTCTTTGAAAATCTCTGAAATAATTCTAAACTTGAGAGTTAAATTTAGTTTTTTTAGGTCATTGAAACCATAGGTATTTGCTTTTTTAAAAATGATTCAAATTATACCATTAAGATTTAAAAAGTTAATTTCTTAGCCTGAAAAAATGTTCTGTATAGAATTTTCAGAAATGAATTTCTGTAACATCTGATTCCATTCTAAATGATAGGCAGAAGGGCCAAAACATCTAACTTTGAAAATTAAAGCTGTTACATTGTTATTAAAAGCTCCCAAATACGGTCTTGTTTCAACTTGGCTATAAAAATGGATGCTGGTGTTTCTGATTTAAGACATGTATGTATCTAGTCAATAATTCTCTATCTCCTTCCCCCAGGAAAAAAATGTTTGACTTGATACACACAACAAATAAAAAGAGAGTTTAATAGAAGTTTAAAACAGAAGAAAGTTAGCATCAATGCTGATTGAAATGAATGTGCTAGATGATATAGAAAGGGAGGTTAGTAATTACTTTATATTGCAAAGATCACATTTCTGTGGTTCTCAAAGTCTAGGACAGGCAGATTGTGGTTGTAGCATTAACTGGAAAATCCTTTAGTTACAGAGTGGGGTTAGAAGTAATCTCTTATTGTGGCTTGTACAACATGATGATCAATGGAGAGGCACTAACATAAGACTTACTGAGGAAAATGATCATTTGAAAAGCTAGGTGGCCAGTTTCCATCATTAGGCAGAAACCCACTTCTAACACAACCCTAATATTATTGTCGCTATGTTCAAGTATTCATCCAAAAAAACACTTAGTGTTTAAATATCAAACAAAAGATAATATTTAAAATTACATTTTAGTTTATACGTTTGTGAATCTTTCACAAAGATCAAAATTAGAGAAAACATAGTAAGACATTATCAGTACTTTTTAATTCTATTAAGATATTTGTCTGAGAAGATGTTTTAAAGAGTTTAAATTCATCATAAAATGGAATCATTCTTAATGCTGAATTAAAATTCTAGTACATAATTAAAAACATTTTTTCCAACTAGATACATAGTAATAGAATTTTGTGGCAATCAATAAAATCAGCATTTCTCAGCTCACACATAACAAAGCAGACCTTCCCTTCTGAACTCTCTTTCATATCGCGTCAATGACCTGGTATTAATTGAGCAGCTACGTGTCTTAACTTTCCATTTCTCCTTTGTTCATATATGGTTTGCAGCAGAAGGAACAGGAGAACCCTTTCCCTCTCCATCAGTTTTGACTATTATGGGAGAGGGACAGTGGCAGGAATGTGTGCACACAAGTCAAAACTGGGACAAATGAAAACAAGAAGGAAAGTTTTAAATAGAGTTTTTATGATTATTTCCTTCCATTTCTCACCAGTCTGCCTTGAGTTTTCTGCCCTCCCTTCGGGTCTGATTATAGCCTTCTGGAAAAAGGAGTTTGAAATGAGTTCTACTATCAAAAATATCGTATGATAGAAGTACCTCATTTATGACAGCAATTAGTCAGTAGAGGGCATGATTTAAATTGGCGTAACTTAAATTGAAACATATATTTTCATTAAAGTAACTATCATGGTACAGATTAGGTATATAATCCTTTGATATATTAATTGTCCATTATATACAGAAATGATTTTTAAATCACTCAAATTCGCATTGCAACATTAGCAAGTTAATAAATGGAGACCAGACTTGAAAAAGAGAACGTTTGCTTCATTTATTTTCTAGGATGTTTGGATTATCAAGAGCTACAATCGGAGAAAGCTCTAATGTGCAAAAAATTAAAAAAATACTTTGGATAAGAAAATCTGCATTTAAAATTAGGCTTTAATATTTAATAATTATATGACCTTTATTAAGTTACTTAGCATACATAAGCCTCAGTTTCCTCACCGGCAATAACAGAACAAAAAGGAATAGTAAAATTTACATCACTAAGTTTTATGGGAAAAATGCTATGTATCTATAAGGCATTAAAAGGTAATATATGGCCAAGGCAGCAGAACAAAATCTTTACATTACAGACTCTGGACTAGTTTGTACCTCCAGGATTATTATGATAATTAAGTTTGTCTAATACATTTGATAATAAATATTTTAACTCCTGCTAGTTGCCCATATTTACTTACTCATTTCTCCACCTGTGCATTCAACTCACAAATACTAAGATCACTTAGGTGTATGTGATCTGATATGGTGGAAATTTCTACATTATCCAGGATAAGACAGGGTGTGTTCTATTCAGAACAACCATGACATCCCACTGGAGTAACACAATCGAAGCTTATTACTGACTCGTGTACAGTGATAGCTGTCTGGCAGCTTTCCTTGGCTCTTTTCCAAACTATGACTTTGAGACCTGGGTTCAAGTCCTATCTCTGAGGTGTAACTGAGAGATTACTTAATCTTTTTTTTAATTTTTATAGCTTTATTTAATGATTTTAATTTTTTTCAATTATAGCTGGTTTACAGTGTTCTGTCAGTTTTCTACTGTATAGCAAGGTGACCAAGTCTTTTAAGTTATCAATTCCATCAGTTGTCACTTGAAAACGAAAACAGCAGCCACATAGAGAAAATAATTAAACCAGATAATATATATAAATCACCTTGCACCAAAATGACACAAAGCACGAGCTCTATTAATGTAAGTCATCATTTTCCTGGGAACAGCCAGGGTGTAAAGTAATAATAAGCCCATTCAGATGTCTCAAGGACTTCTCTTTATAGGAGCAAAACTTCATTGAGGTTTACAGGGACCCCAGCCCATCCTACCCCTGACCTCTACTCCAGTCCCCTACAGGCCAATTCACATTCACCAAGACCTCAGCTTCTGGTGTCTTATTGTTAATATGAAAAAAAGTTTACGCTTTACAATTGTGATGTATTTTGGTCCTGCTGTCAGTGATTCTCTCTTCTTGCCATGCCTGTCATTTCTAGGGGAGATCCTGTGATGTCTTAGCTTGTCTGCCTTTTCTTCCTTCAGAGAAATTTTCTTGATTTTTTTTTTTCTCCTCATCTGACTGGGGAAATCACTTCAGGGAATTTAAACGTCTCAGGCTCTACTTTTTGATCAAACTACAGCTTAATATCCTGGAATCATTTTAAGGTATCTTTGCCTTAGGTTTCTGCCACTTTCTGAATGAGAAAATGAACAAGACCTGACTTGATGTTTTATATTCCTTAGCGTGAGCCTTGTTGGGGTACCAACCAAGGCTTTATCTTCCACAGAGGATTCCCAGACTTCTTTTCCAGTCAGCAAAATTGGCCTCGCCTGGGGATATAAGACAGTATTTACTCTTGTGTGGCTCCTTTCATTCGAAGGCCAAAGATCAAAACAGAAAAACTAAAATAAACACAACATAGTGATTAAGAAAAGAAACAGTTTCACGGTGGAAAGTCTATGAATATGTCAATAAGTTCTAGAAATCCAGGAAGTGGTAAATAGATGCCACAGATAGTTGTCACCCTCAGGCAGTATTGTTCAGTTTTCTTAATGTAATATTGGATTAGCATTGTAGATCGAGAAAGTAGGAGACTGTTAAACCCTACATCAGACTGTACAGGTCAGTGATGAGAGCTTGCCTAATCTGTTTCCTTATGTATCCCTCATGCCTTACACAATGTCTGACACATAGTAGGAGATTGGTATATGTGTGTGTTGAACAAACATTCAAGAAACATTTATTCTTGCTTGTTGCATGCTAGGCCTTATGGTGAGCTAAATGTGTAAAGATCACCTTAGTGACCCCATAAATAATAAGCTTTACAAAAAGGAGTAGTTTCATTTTGAAAGTTGAATTTCCAGAAATATATTATGATATGGTAGAAAAATATTCACAGAGGGACATATAATTTTTAGTAGTCCTAACCTTCAAATATGGAAGAAAAAATAGTAAATTATAAACAAAAATCCTAAGGGCAAGTAGCCTGGCCAACAAATGAATATTCATAAACTTTAGAAATTAATGTCATCACAGCATAAATGGCATATTTTTTGTCATATAGTTTTCATTGACATATAATTTATATGTAACATGATATTAGTTTCATGTGTATAACATAATAATTTAATATTTGTATCCATTGCAAAATGATCACCACAATAAATGTTAACATGGAACAGTTTTAAGTTATTTCAAAATTGAGGGATTAAATCATCAAAACGGTCACTCTGAGAGCTTTTCCAAAGTTGTATTTGAATTTGCATCTTGCTAATAGAGGATAATAGTGATAAAGCCCAGTCCTAAGGCTGGAGAGTAACATAAAATATATAATCTTGCCCAGTGGTGCATTCTGGCCAGAGATCGTTCAATAAAAGGAAATGAATATATACGAAAAATGTTCAGAGATAATTATGCTAGTTTTTCAGCCTAAATACCTCAGAATTTGCAAAGACAGCTAGTAGACAAAAGGGATACTACTAAAATTCAGTACAATAGATTTCTCCATTCGCAGTGACAGGAACATCTCTCTCAATATTACTTAGCTAATGAACGAATAGATCTGCTGTGAAGTTCCTAGGAGGCTCATTTTCCTGAGTACAGTAGTAAAAGTTAGCTGATGAATGACCTAAACTGCTTAATGTTTCTCCTTATAACTTCTGAGCAGCAAGGCGTATCCAGGAAAGTACTGAAGGAGTTACCCTCGGGAAGCCCTGGTGTCCTTGCAGGTTGTCAGAGGCAATGAGCCAGGTTTATTTCAAATAGCTCCTTAAATGAACATTTATTTTGTGCCAGTAACACGTTTTTGATTAACAACTCCTTTTGACTAATTTGCTTCCCCAAACAGCCCAATAAAGGACTCATTTAAAACATAATTAAAAGCATGTTATTGCTAGTAGTTAATACTGATTAAAACAGGCATTAAGACAATTATCGTTGAAAAAGTAAGCACCCCGTAGTTAGTACAGAATCCATCCTTACTGTTTTTAGGCATCACATACAGAAATGGCTGTATGACAAGCTAGAGCAAGGGATAATTATTTGTGGAACTGATGAAAATATGTTCCTGTTTTGTTTGTTTATTTTAATGAATGAATGTGTCTTTATACAGGTGTTTCCCATGTGGAAAACATTCATGTATTCAACAAGGTAAACCTCATTTTCAGTGAATCTAAGCTGATTATGGCTGTGCAGGGATAAAATTTAGCTATTCTTTTTCATTAATAGAATATAAGCCCTTGTTCTCTATCCATGCTTTCAGTACACAAAACCCTCTTAGTCTCATTTTTGATTGAATGTAATGGATGATTTTATTACTAATATTTGACACTTTTGATCCATTTGTTTCATATTGCTTCTTGTTCGAATCATGTTCTGTTACAGTGTGAAAGAAAAATAAGAGCATTGATTTCTGATTCTTTTTTAAAAAGTACCTTTTAAAACAGAGAAATGGTGGAAATTAATTAAGTAAATCCAGTTTTCATAACAACTTCTGTATTTTGCATCCAGCTATGGCTTTTTAGGACTTATATATTACCTATGTACATATAGGTAATATAAAAAGACCATGTGTTTTGCATGAATGTTTCATTGAAAATGAAAACACAGAAAACAGCCTCCATTTCACATGAAAGATTTCTAAAAATATTTTTCTTATGATCAATTTTATATTTAAGTTTAACCTCTTATTTTGTGACTGTTCAAGAAGACGTGGTAGAAATAATGTGGATTCAGTTTGGGTATACTTGAATAGAGCAAAACTGTCTTTACAGAATGGATGAATTAGAAGTCATCTTAAAAATTAAAATAAAATATTGCAGACAGAAAACAGGACGAACAGGATTGGTCATTTGTTTTAGATTCCCATCTTGCTTTGGTAGCCTCCAGATAGTCTCTGAAGTAGATGGCATTTACCAAGTGCCTTGGTCAAGTGAATTTATCAAGGGGTGATTTGTCTTTTCCTTCCTGGTTCCAAGAAAGTTCGAGGTCACTATAGTTACAGAGGCCAGTCCCCAAACCTTGTAAGATTTGTGGAGGTATTTTTTTAAAGAAACACACACACAAAAAGCGTACGAGAAAGTATGTGCACTAAAATTGTGGGAGCAACAGTACAAAAAGGGAAAGGATAAAGCCTTTTGTCATGTTTGATATGAAGAATACATTATGGTTCCTTCTGTAGGCTCTTTGCATATCTTTTCTGTGTGATTCTAGGAGGTTTCTCAAATGCTGCCTCCCCCCCCTTCTACTTTGGTTTAATCCTTCACACTGTCATCTAATGATGGTTCTAAGAGGCATGTGTGATCCCCAGTTAAAATCCCTCCATGATTCATACTGATTCTTTTAGATAGGGTATAATCTTTAATTATCTGACCTCAAACTAGATTTGCAATCAAATCTTCTGGTCTGGGAGTTCTCATCGTGGCTCAGTGGTTAAGGAATCTGACTAGGAACCATGAGGTTGTGGGTTCAATCCCTGGCCTTGCTCAGTGGGTTAAGGATCTGGCATTGCCATGAGCTCTGGTGTAGGCCGGTGGCTACAGCTCCTATTAGACCCCTAGCCTGGGAACCTCCATATGCCATGAGTGCGGTCCTAGAAAAGGTAAAAGGACCAAAAAAAAAAAAATCTTCTGGTCTGCCATCTTTGGACATCATAAAACCCCCTCATGGAACAAAACTGCTTCTCTCTTCTCTGAATATGCACTTCAATATACATCTACACTTTTCTGTCCATGTTTCTGTGCTCATATTCATTCTGCCTGGAGTATTTTTTTTCCCCACATTTTCCAGCAGTCAGACTTCTCTTCATCTTCAGGTTGCCAGGTTAGCAAATCAAAATTCAGATACGTTCAAGTTTTAGGTAAACACTGAGTTTTTTTTTTCTACTATAAGTATGTCTCATGCAATGATTTCACATACTCCCAGTTGTAAGTAAAACGAGTAACTACAGTAAAATTTGATAACACTCTTGTAAGTACTTGAACTTGTGTATGTTCAGTTTTTAATCATATTAGCCATTAGAAACTCTGGTGCATAAAATAATGATTTTGCTGAATAAAAATGTATTTCATTTTATGCATTACTACTATTGCGTTAACATACACAGGTATTTCTAATAGTGAATAAAAGCACAGATAATGTGTTGAACCATCAAAACCACTTAGGTTGGTGGAATAATCACAGGGCTTTGGCAGCTACAACACAGCATGGACTGGATTTATTATGTAAGATTTAAGAGTCCTGGACTGTCTCACTGTGAAATATGACCTAACTGCCTAGTGCCTCAGCTTCTCTGCCTGTCAAATGGCGATAGTGAAAATGGAGGTAATATAACATGGCTACTAGGAAATACTTAAAGGGTGAATAGATATACATTTCTCAGGAGTATATATAGCAAATTCTACATGAAAATGAGCCTTTATATCAACCTCAGATACAGACGTCAAAAGAAACAGTCATTCTCAGTGATCTTAAAATATCTATGAACATAAATGTCTATGAGTCTACAGCAAACAGTTTTCTGTTGTCTTCCTTTGTTCCTCCGGATACAGTCTTTTCTCTTTTCCTCTCTGCTCTAAGGATCAAGACAATAGCTCAGGCAGACAACACAAGCAGAACCCCTGCTCTCTGGCTTAGGTGGAGTTAGTCCATGGGGAGACCTGGCAGGAAAAAGAGGAGAAGAGAGTGCTCAGGAATGTCTTTCACTGGCACTGTGGCTGAGGGTGTTCCAGACCCTGAGAGCAGCAGGTCTTGGCAGAGACCCTCTCCTTATGGCACCACCACCCCTGGGATTTAGTGGACAACTCAGGCCTGGGGTAGTGGGTATCTCACTGGCTCTTACCAGCCCGAGGGTCTACTCATTCTGACAGCTACAGTACACTTTGCCTACATCTTTGAAAAGAGTTCATTTATTAAACTCTTTTTAAGTGTTCTCGTCCATTTCCTGTAAGAACCCTGACCAAATGATATTTAAAGAAAGAAATTTGATTTTAAAATCTTGTCATAATCTATTTTGCTTATTTAATATGTTTTTTTATTGTCAGAAGGACTGAAACACCAAAACACCGTTATTACCAAAATATTTTCATTATTTTTTCTTAATGGATTTTATTTCAATTATAGGTGTACATAAATCATCACAAGTCAGTTTTACAGATTTTGTATCCCAAACCCACAGTGCATCCCCCCACCCCCCAGACTGTCCTATTTGAAAAACCAAGGTTTTCCAAACTCTGTGAGTCATCGTCTGTTCTACAAAGAAGTTCACTGTGTCTTTTTAGCTTCCGCATGTAAGCGGTAGCATTGGGTGTTGCTGTCTAATTGTCTGACTGGTTTCACTTCGCATGATAATTTCTAAGTCCATCCATGTTGCTATAAATGTTGGTAATTCATTCCTTTTAATGGCTGAGTAACAGTCCATTGTGTGTATGTACCATATCTTCACTATCCACTCCTCTGTCGATGGGCATTTAGGTTGTTTCCATGACCTGGCTATTGCATAGAGTGTGGCAATGAACACTGAAGTACATGTGTCTTTTCAACTCATGGTTTCTGCTGGATAGATGCCCAGGAGAGGGATTGCTGGATAAATGGTAATTCTATTTTGAGTTTTCTGAAGAATCTCCATACTGTTTTCCACAGTGGTTGCACCAATTTGCATTCCCACCAACAGTGTAATAGGGTTCCTTTTTCTCCACACCCTCTCCAGCACTTATTGTTTGTAGACTTTTTGATGATGGACATTCTGGCCGGTGAAAGGTGGTACCTCATAGTGGTTTTGATTTGCATTTCTCTAATGAGGAGTGATGTTGAACATCTTTTCATGTGTTTATTTGCCATCTGCATGTCTTCTTCGGAAAACTGTCTGCCTAGATCCTCTACCATTTTGAATGGGGTTGTTTGTTTCTTTGGTGTTGAGCTGTAGGAGGTGTTTGTAAATTTTGGAGATTAATCCCTTGTCAGTTGAATCATTTGCAAATATTTTCTCCCATTCTGTGGGTTGTCTTATTGTTTTGTTTAGGGTTTCCTTAGCTGTGCAGAAACTTTGAAGTTTAATTAAGTCCCATTTGTTTATTTCTCTTTTTATTGTCCTTACTCTGACACATGGATCTGAGAAGATGTTGCTATCATTTATGTCAGAGAGTGTTTGGCCTATGTTTTCCTCTAAGAGTTTTATAGTATCTGGTCTTATATCTAGATCTTTAAT
>PVHT020000521.1:5789276-5891908 GCA_004024745.2 Catagonus wagneri
GTCAGAGAGTGTTTGGCCTATGTTTTCCTCTAAGAGTTTTATAGTATCTGGTCTTATATCTAGATCTTTAATCCATTTTGAGTTTATTTTTGTGCATGGTGTTAGGAAGTGTTCTAGTTTCATTTTTTTACATGTAGCTGTCCAGTTTTCCCAGCACCACTTATTGAAGAGGCTGTCTTTTGTCCAGTGTATATTCTTGCCTCCTTTGTCATAGATTAGTTGACTATAGATGAGTGGACTTAATTCTGGGCTTTCATCCTGTTCCACTGATCTATATTTCTGTCTTTGTGCCAGTACCATATGGTTTTGATGACTGTAGCTTTGTAGAAGAGTCTGAAGTCAGGGAGTCTGATTCCTCCAGCTCCATTTTTCTTTTTCAGGATGTCTTTTGCTATTCTGGGTTTTTTGTGTTTCCAGACAAACTTTAAAATATTTTGTTCTAGTTCTGTGAAAAAGGCAATTCCTTGGTAATTTGAAAGGGATTGCACTGAATGTGTAGATTGCCTTGGGTAGTATAGTCATTTTGATAATATTGACTCTTCCAATCCAAGAGAATGCTATGTCTTTCCATCTGTTCATGTCATCCTTGATTTCTTTCATCAGCGCCTTATAATTTTCAGAGTACAGTCTTTGTCTTTTTAGGCAGGTTTATTCCTAAGTATTTGATTCTTTTTGATGTGATGGTAAATGGGATTGCTTCTCTAATTTCTCTTTCTGATCTTTCATTGTTGGTATATAGAAATGCAGTTGATTTCTGTGTATTAATTTGGTATCCTACAACTTTGCCAAATTCACTGATGAGCTCTAAGAGTTTTCTGGTAGAGTCTTTAGGATTCTCTAGGTATAGTATCATGTCATCTGAAAAAAGCGATAGTTTTACTTCTTCTTTCCCAATTTGGATTCCTTTTATTTCTTTTTCTTCTCTGATTGCTGTAGCTAGGACTTCCAGAACTATATTGAATAGTAGTGGCGAGAGTGGACATCCCTGTCTTGTGACTGATCTCAGCTGGAATTCTTTCAGCATTTCACCATTGAGAATGATGTGAGCTCTGGATTTCTCATAGATGGCCTTGATTATGTTGAGATAGGTGCCCCCTATGCCCACTTTCTGAAGGGTTTTTATCAGAAATGGGTGTTGGATTTTGTCAAAGGCTTTTTCTGCATCTATGGAGAGGATCATATGGTTTTTATTCTTCAGTTGGTTAACGTGGTGTATCACACTGGTTGATTTGTGGATATTGAAGCATCCTTGCATCCCTGGGATATATCCCACTTGATCGTGGTGTACAATCCTTTTAATGTATTGTTGGATTCAGCTGGCTAGTATTTTGTTGAGAATTTTTGCATCTATGTTCATCAGTGAGATTGGCCTGTAACTTTCTTTCTTTTTTTTTTTGTGGTATCTTTGTCTGGTTTTGGTATCAGGGTGATGGTTGCCTCATAGAATGAGTTTGGGAGTGTCCCCTCTTCTGCAATTTTTTGGAATAGTTTCAGAAGGATAGGTGTTAGCTCTTCTCTAAATGTTTGATAGAATTCACCTGTGAAACCACCTGGTCCTGGACTTTTGTTTGTTGGTAGTTTTTTAATCACAGTTTCAATTTCAGAACTTGTGATTGGTCTATTCATATTTTCTATTTCATCTTGGTTTAGTCTTGGGAGATTGTACTTATCTAAGAATTTGTCCATTTCTTCTAGATTTTCCATTTTATTGCCATATAGTTGCATACAGTAGTCTCTTATGATCCTTTGTATTTCTGTGATGTCTGTTGTTCTCCTTTTTCATTTCTAATTTTCTTGATTTGTGTCCTCTCTCTTTTTTTCTTGATAAGTCGGGCTAAGGGTTTATCAATTTTGTTGATCTTTACAAAGAACCAGCTTTTGGTTTCATTGATCTTTTCTATGGTTTTCTTTGTTTCTATTTCGTTGATTTCTGCTCTAATCTTTATGATTTCTTTTCTTGTACTAACGTTAGGTCTTGTCCGTTCTTCCTTCTCTAGGTGCTTTAGATGTAAAGTTAGGCTGTTTATTTGAGGTTTTTCTTGTATTGTATTATTTGAGGTAAGCTTGTATTGCTATAAACTTTCCTATTAGACCTGCTTTTGCTGAATCCCAGAGGTTTTGGGGTGTCGTGTCTTTGTTGTCATTTGCTTCTAGGTATCTTTTAATTTCCTCTTTGATTTCTTCAGTGATCCTTTGGTTATTTAGTAGCATGTTGTTTAGTCTCCACGTATTTGTATTTTTGGCCATTTTTTTCTTGTTGTTGATTTCCAGTTGTATAGCATTGTGGTCAGAGAAGATGCTTGAAATGATTTCAATTTTCGTAAAGTTACTGAGGCTTGATTTGTAACCCAGGATGTGATCAGTCTTAGAGAATGGTCCATGTACACTTGAGAAGAATGTGTATTCTGTTGCTTTTGGATGGAATGTCCTATATATATCTATTAAGTCCATCTGATCTAATGCTTCATTCAGGGCCTGTGTTTCCTTATTGATTTTCTGTCTGGATGACCTGTCCATTGCTCTAAGTGGGGTGTTAAAGTCCCCCACAATGATGGTGTTCTTGTTGATTTCTCCTTTTAAGGTTGTTAGCAGTTGCCTTATATATTGTGGTGATCCTATGTTGGGTACATAGATATTTAAAATTGTTATATTTTCTTCTTGGATTGATCCTTTGATCATTATGTAGTGCCCTTCCTTGTCTCTTAAAATGTTCTTCATCTTAAAGTCTATTTTTTCTGATAGGAGTATTGCTGCTCCAGCTTTCTTTTGATGCCCGTTTGCATGGAATATTTTCTTCCATCCTCTCACTTTCAATTTGTATGTGTCTCTAGAAGTGAAATGGGTCTCTTGAAGACAGCATATACATGGGTCTTGTTTTTGTATCCATTCGGCTAGTCTATGTCTTTTGGTTGGGGCATTCAGTCCATTAACATTTAAGGTAATTATTGATATATATGTTCTCATTGCCATTGTATTAACTGTTTGGGGTTTTGTTGCTCTTTTTTTCTTCCCTTATTCTCTTCTTGTCTCCTCTCACAAGATGACTATCTTTAATGTTGTATTTGAGTTGATTTTTCTTATTTGTTTGTGTATCAATTGTAGATTTTTGGTTTGCAGTTACCCTGAAGTTTTGCTATAGGAGTCTATACATATAAATGAGATTGTTTTAAGTTGTTGGTTTCTTAATTGCACATGCGTCTACAGTGACCTGCATTTGTGCTCTCTTCTCAGGATTTCTGATTTTGGTAGCATAATCATGCATCGCTGATTTAGTATCTTTACTGTATATATGCCTTTCCTGGTGAGCCTTGTCATTTGTGGTGTTTTTTGTTTCTGGTTGTGGCCTTTCCTTTTCTTCCTAGAGAAGTTCCTTTAGTATTTGTTGTAAAGCTAGTTTAGTGTTGCAGAAATCTCTTAGCTTTTGCTTATCTGTAAAGGTTTTGATCTCTCCTTCAAATCTGAATGAGAGCCTTGCTAGGTAAAGTGATCTTGGTTGGAAGTTTTTTGCTTTCATCACATTAAGTATATCATGCCACTCCCTTCTGTCCTGCAGAGTTTCAGATGAAAAATCTGCTGATAACCTTATCGGGGTTCCCTTGTATGTCACTTTTTCTATTCCCTAGCTGCTTTCAGTGTTTTCCCTTTGTCTTTAATTTTGATCATTTTGATTAATGTGTGCCTCGGGGTGTTCCTCCTTGGGTTTATTTTATATGGTACTCATTCTTCCTGGATTTGAGTGAGTGATTTCTTTCCCATATTAGGGAATTTTTCAGCTATTATCTCTTCGAATATTTTCCTATCCCTTTCTCTTTCTCTCCTCCCTCTGGCACCCCTATAACACGGATGTTGGTGTGTTTAATATTATCCCAGAGTTCTCTGAGACTCTGCTCATTTCCTTTCAATCTTTTATCTCTTTTCGCTTCTGCATTAGTGGTTTCCACTACTCTGTCCTCCACCTCACTGATTCGTTCTTCTGCCTCCTGTATTCTACTGTTGGCTGCTTCTAATGATTTTTTTTGTCTTTTTGCCTTTATCTATAGCTGCACCCATGGCATATGGAGGTTCCCAGGCTAGGGGTCTAACAGGAGCTGTAGCTGCTAGCCTACACCACAGCAATGTGGACCCGAGCCGTGTCTGCAACCTATACCACAGCTCACAGCAACGCTGGATCCTTAACCCACTGAGCAAGGCCAGGGATCGAACCCGCAACCACATGGTTCCTAGTCAGATTCGTAAACCATTGACCCATGAAGGGAACTCCTCTAATTATTTTTTTTATTTCAGTTATTGTATTTTGCATCTCTTCTTCTTTAATTTTTACAGCTTGTATTTCTTTGCTCAGTGTTTCCTGTAAATTATCAGTCTTTGCCTCCAGTTTATTTCCAATGCCTTGCATCATCTTCAGCATCAACAGTCTAAGGTCTCTTTCTGGGAGGCTGGTAATCTCCTCATCACTGACCTGTTTGTCTGGGCTTTTCTCTTTCTCCCTTATCTGAGTTAAAGTTTTCTGTCTTTTCATTTTTATAGGCTTTTGGTGTGGTGACCTTTGTGTCAACAATAGAGCTGTGCCTCTCTTAGTTCAGGTGTTTGCCTGCCCTGTAGCTAAAGTTGGTATGGAGGGGGCTTGCTGTAGGCTTCTGGATGGGAGGGAGTGATGCCTGCTCACTGGTAGGTGTGGTTGATTCCTCTCCCTCTGATGGATGGGGATTTGTCTCTGGATAAGATTAGAGATTGGCTGTGTGCCTGAAGGGTCTTTAGGCAGCCTGTTTACTGATGGGTGGGGCTGAGATCCCACCTGATTTGTCTGGCCTGGGGCTTCTTCTCAGCGCTGATTGGAGGGACCAGATTTTCCCAGAAATGGCCACCTCCAGAGAAATGCAGGCTGATGAATGTCCTGGAGAGCTTCACCTCCAATGTCCTTCCCCCACAACAGGGCACAGTCACCCCAATTTTCCCAAGAGATCCGCCAGGAATTGCAGTCAGGTTCCCTGTGGATTCCTATGGAGACTGCTTTGCCCTGGGACCCAGTGCACGTGAAAGTCTGTGTGTGCCTTTCAAGAATGGGGTCTCCATTTCCCCCAGTCCTATTGAACTCCTGCACACAAGCCCCACTGGCCTTCAATGCCAGATGCTCCTGGGGCTCTTTCTCCCTGTGCCCGAACCCCAGGTGTGGGGATTTGAGGTGGGGCTCAGAACTCTCAGTCCTGTAGCTGAGTCTCTGTGATGCAGTTATTTTGCAGTCTGTGGGGCTTCCCACCCGGGAGGTATGCGGTTGCTTCTATCACGTAATTGCCCCCTCCTACCTCTTGATGTGGTCTCCTCTTTGTCTTCTGGAGCAGAGTATCTTTTTTGGAAGTTTACAGTCCATTTGGTTGAAGGCCACTGGACATTTGGTTGTAGTTTTGCTGTTATTTAGGAGAGAAGTTGAGCTCCAGTCCTTCTATTCCGCCATCATGTATTTTCATTATTTTTATCATGGTCATTACAACTGGATATTTGAATGGTATTTGAACAAGATACTAGTTTCACTTTGTGGCCATTTTTTTAAGTTTACAAATTAAGAAAAACAATTGTTTCTGGTGGCACATAACCTAAAGCAGCCTTCTCCTGATATTTTGACTATAGTACAGAGATTAGTTAAATGGTTATGTATCATCTTACCTGGAAATGTAGCTGCTAAAAGAGTCACTAGGATCTTGGCAGAACGTAATTAAAATGGAATCTAACTATTTACGGAAATGTATTTCCCTATTTTTACAACTTATTCAAAACAATAAAATTGTCTTTTTAAGTGAATATTGTTTTCATCCAACATTGAAAAGTAATGGGAAAAGGATAAGTAATAGGATTCATCTTTGTATTCTCCCAAGATATCTGTCCATAGCAGTAAATTTCTATGCTACTTGAAAGCAGAATAGATCTACTTCCTCTGATCTATTCTTCAAGACCTGATCAAGTTACCCACTTTCTCTATAAAATTCTACACTGTCCACAATAATAATTAAAGCATTTTATGAAGTAATAAAAAGTCAAAATGCAAGTTATATATACATATATATGAGAATAATATGTTAAAGAAATAATATTTATAAAAGAAAGATGTGAGAACCAGAAAATGATAAATTTGATGTCTGAGTTTTTGGGTAATGGAAAAATTCGTTGCTCTGATTATACTTAAAAATCTATCATTCTCATAAATGTATTGAAGTGGTTTGTATTTTTCCATCTGTAAAATGAGGAATATAGTGCATTTATTTTAACATAGGACATTTATTAGAACACGCAAAGAAGTTTTTATTGTGATAATTAATAAAGCAATATTATTGAATAGTACATATTATTGAGACATTTTATATGTGGAAACTTATACTTGCAGTTATAGTAACTGATATCATATAAATTTAAAATGTATTTCTGGTAAAAATTATAGTTATGTTAGAAAGATAAACTCATAGAGACTCTTACCCCACATATATTTTATAGTTAGTTCTTTGGGATTCATAAATTGCATTTCTTTTCAGTCTTGTGTTGACAATATTAGCTTTGCTGCTTCATACAAAAAAGACCAAATCTGAGAAATTAAAAATATAAAAGACAGTTTCATGAGCTAATAAATAACAATAAAGTTTAAAGTTTCTGCTGAAACAACTAGTCTTAGGAAAAACTGCAAATTTTACTTCACCGATATATCTCCTTCCAGAAAGTGACCACCAATCTATACACTCAACCTGTAGTTCTCAAGGTCTTACAGAGGAAGACCATTTTTGTGATTCTTCTACAATAATATTCTTTTTATGTACTTCAAAACAATGATTGCAAACCTAAATGAGTTTTTTATTCTTAGAGAACTCCTTGCCACACTCATAAAGTCCAATGGGCAGCCACTCCCTGCCCTTTGAAAGCAAACAGATGATGTCTAGTTAGAAATCACAGACATTTGGCAATACTAAAAAGTCTATGGGCCTGTGTCTGGTTTGAAGGAAACTTTTTGCTTCACTTTTTGTGACCCAACTAAAATGAGCTGAAATAATGCAGTTGTCAAATGAGAATCTGTTCCAAAATTAAGATTTACTGAACCAATAATTTCTCTGCCAGTGCATTGTGTTGGTGGGACATAGCTATTTTATTCTTTGGAAGAACAGCCAGAGGAAAACCAGCTGAGACAGCAAATGGTGCACCTCATTCATAACTGCACATTTTCTGATTTTCTCTTGATGTCCTGTTCTTAACACTGTTAGGACATGCCTTCTTACTTTTTTCTATACAATTAATTGGAATGCAAAGAGTTCATTCTCTGTTTTGGGAGCTGATTTTTTTTTACCTTCTTCATAAGGAAGAAAATTTTTAGAAGAATTTTTCCAGCTAAAATATAGAGAAGAAACAAGGGCAAGAAGTTGGTTTTACTCTCATTTCAGCTTATGGGCAATACTGAAATGGATTCTCTAAGACAGTTGTGGTTCATATGTAAAGGAACTGATCCAATATTAAGAACAAAAAATTGGCTTAGTGGGTGCAGGTTTGTGGAGCCACAGAGAATAATCATTCACAGAACTCCTGACAGTTTCAATCACAGGATTCTTTGAAATGACTGGAAGAAGTTGCAGGGTAACTTGTTCAGGAATGATTCGCAAACTGATGCAAACCCAAAAGATGATTTCTTTGTTGCTGACTAAAGATGTGGACCACAGCAAATATATCAGCATTGAATAATTTGTCTTAAAAGGGAGGGCATGTGTTGTGTGTGTATGTATGTGTCTATGAAATATCTATGAAATTGTGTGTTTTGAGATGACTCAGGTTTCTTTTTATTTTCTCCAAACATCTTACTACTTATCTCTTAAAAATGAAAATTTTCTAGTAAGATAAATCCAGTGTTGCTTTCCATCCAAGCTTTTGTGAAACTGAGTTGAATTTAGACCATATTATAACACAGAGAGATCAGTCCTTTATACCAATTCATGCGTAACTCCAAACCAAATAGCTGCAAAGTAAATTGGCAACTGGTATGTTCTTTCTAATATGTTGCCAGTTATGGAGCTGGGATAAACTAAACCAGGAAATTAAATGAAAGCCAAAAGTACCTGAAAGAAGTAAGAAACTGGGTAAGAATTCACTTTTATAATATACTGAAAGCCTTTTTTCTTTTCTGTACCTTGTTTTCAAAACTCTTACCTTTAGATACTAGTTTTTTTACAATTTAGCTCAAAATTCCAAAGTACCACTGAGAGAATTTTAACAACAATCTTCTCATGTTATTTAAAGGCTTCCATATAAAAGCAAACAAACAAAAATGAATGTGTGTGTTCTCATTCCTTCTAGTCGCCATCCATTTAGTCATTATAAGGATAGGTGTCTCTCTTACTCCCGAGATGCCTGCCTTCTCTAGCCCAAATGATACCCATGTGCACAAAGATGGCAGCTTTTCCCTGGAACACTTAATAAACATACAAACCTATGATTAAAATACATAGGAATGACAGTTTCCTGGACTTGTGCAAGACCTAATATGAACAACCATACACGTGTCAAACTGTCTTAAAGTGTTTACTTTTCTATACCTCAGGTTTTCCATGAGGATTTTGCTTATCTCTCTCTACTATCTCAATGGTAATGAAACACACACTCACATTTTTCAGTATAGCCTAGGAATAATACTCTCTACCAAGTAGTGACAACTCCAGAGATCCACCACCTTACCCACTGATTACAGCAAGTTTTGAACCTGATTTTGTTCCTCTTTCACTGGAAAGCATCACACAAAGCATCAAGTCAAAGTGTTCTCTAAAATCAGATAGTTTTCTTCAGGTAGTGAGCAATACACTACAACTCATTTTAAAATGATGATCTAAAAATATATTCAGAAACATTTAATGTGTGTGCCAGACTCTCAGATTCCTATGGAAGCAATTCCTGTCTGTCCTTGACATAGACATTAATACCAAGCAACACAGAAGAAAGAGATTCACAATATTACCCAGGTAAAATAAGTATACAAAACTAAGAAATTTGTGCTCTAGGATTTAAGAAAAATTCCACAGCAAGATTTGCTGTTACGATGAATTGGCGAAACTTGGAATGACCTCCCCACATTTTGCTCCATTGAAATATCTGGAGAGGGATATTCCATATTTCATATGTATAGAAGCATAGTTTGCTCTATGCGTTAATCATGGCCATTTGTGTGCATTTTTTATTTTTATTACCTAGGCTTGGAGCTATCTTTGCAAAACAAACCCATAACAAACATGAAAAACGGAATAAAAAGCACATTCCCCATAAAGTGCTTGCACAGCACAGAAATGTAAAATTTTGGCACCCAGTCAGTTTTGTGTGGTATAAAAAATTTCTTATATTTAAATTCTCTGTATTTTACTGGTCTTTCTATGTAAAACCTTAAGTGGACTTGACTGTTTATCCCAGTTGATTTGACCATGTGACGCCTTCCAGGTTGGGGAGCTCTTTCTTCACTCTGTTTCCTATCAGCCCTCCTCAACTACTGGCATGTGGGGCCAATTTGTTCCCTCTGCAGGGAAAGGAGAGGGGGGTTGGATTTAATTTGAAGCCTAGACATAAGGTTTAATTTGCTAAAAAGGGGAGTTATGCCATTGTAAATCTTGGAGGAGACACCAAGGTGGTGGGAACTGTCAGCCCCATCTGTTTTAAGCACTGTTTGAGGTGTTTGTTAAAGAAACTGTATTTCTTTCCAGAACCCACTCACCTAATTGAAATGATGCTTAACGGCAAATACAATTCTATTCTTTATTCTGATCAACAGTTTATTTTTTGATAGAGGTATGAAGGATTATAATAAGTTTTCATATGAAGTATGGATTTAGAGTAGATGCACACATTAGGTAGTAGGCTATGGGTTGGAAATTCATGAAAGGAAAATGCTCATCTTTTTTTTATCTAGATAATGCTCATATTTTAGATGCTGTTACAAAGAAAGAAGTATGTGCAATTAGTTGTAGCAGGATGAACTCGGTAGAGTATATAGGAAATTCCTAATTGTGAGGATTATTTAACATTGAGTAGTGTTTATATGGGAAATCTTTTCATAGTTTCAAAAAATTAAGACATTCATGTTGTCTTGTACATTTCACTTGGGTAATTTCTTGATAAGGAATGGAGAAATGAGCTAGTTTCTACCCTTGGGGCTTCACTGCATTTTTATCCCAGAAGGATTTGTAAATGTGAGAGGCTGTCGGCTCTGATGATGAAGGGGAAACTCCATCAGCCAGTGGATAGGAACCATGAATAGAAAGTGTCCTGCATGCACAAGCCATTTCTGGACCATTTCTGCCCTTCCTAAAATACCAATAACTCTGCAGTTAGAAAAAACATGCATAAATATCTCTTTAACTTACTCCTAGCTAGAAATGATATGCTATTTTGTTCATGTGTATGTGAGGTGTGTTATATTGTTTGTGTATTTACTAGTAGAGAAGCAACATAGCATAATATTTAAGATCACTGTCTCTGGAGCTATACCATCTAAGTTTGTATTCTAAACGAACCATTTGCTATTTTCTGTGCTTTTGAATAAGATACAAAAACTCTCTATGCTTCATTTCCCTCATCTATAAATTTGGGATAGGAATAGTACTTTCTTTGATGTTGTCATAAGCATTAATTGAGTTAATACCATATCAGGTGCTTAGAACACTGCCACAAAACAAACCACAATAGTACACAAAAACAAGCACACTCAAGTTTATGATTTTAATGTTAACAGTTACTATCACTATTCACTCTTCTGTCATCTTAGACCAAGCTCTCAGAAATCTAACAGATTCTACTCCTTCCATCATGTCCATTCCCTGTCTCTGTAGAAATAAATCATCTTTGCTCAGGAATATGCAGAAATTGAGCACAGGAGGAGTACCCATAGTGGCTCAGCAGTTAATGAACATGACCAGCATCCATGAGGACATGGGTTCGATTATTTGGCCTTGCTCAGTGGGTTAAGGATCAGATGTTGCCATGAACTGTGGTATAGGTTGTATACGCAGCTCAAATCTCGTGTTGCTGTGGCTGTGGTGTAGACTGGCAGCTACAGCTCTGATTTGTCCCCTAGCCTGGGAACCTCTATATGCTGTGAGAAGCAAAAAACAAAAAGAAAAAAGAAAAAAAGAAAGAAACTGAACATAGGAAACAACTTTTGAATTTCTTAAAAAAATAAATTATCCATGAATACTCAATTATAATTCTAAGTCTACCTATTATATGATAGATACATAGCGAGAAATACTTTTTAGGACTTTAATTTCCTACAGTATTTAAGATCTAAAATCCAAGTGATGGAGGTGTTCTCCTGTGGTGCAGTGGGTTAAGGACCCAGCATTGTCACTGCAGCAGCTCAGGTTGGTGCTGCGGCTCAGGTTTTATCCCTAGCCCAGGAACTTTCACATGCCATGGGTGTGGCCCCACAAATAAATTAAAAAATTAAAAAAGTAAAATCAAAGTGATGGACAGTTTTAGATTCAAAATGAGAGTTATATTTTTCAAGTGTCTAAAAGTTATTCCTTTTTTTGTTTGTTTTCAAAGATCTAAGTCTCAGTGATTCAAATAATTGGGCATAGTCTCAAATTGTTCTAGTAAAGAGTGTAAATTTTTGATTTTTGAAATAATATTCACCTTAATTACTTTGTATACACACAGTAGTCTCAGGGGTAGTTTAAGAAATGTCATCAGACACCATGCTTTGTGAGTTGGACAATAATTTTGCTTGTAAATAAGCACCGATGTGATACTACATGTTTTCAATCTTATTAATAGTGTCCTGTGGGTCCTATGAATTTGCTAAGAAACCTTCTGTTTAATTTTAATTGATCATTATTTTTATAAAAGTATCATATCCTTAAATGTGTACTAGATAATGTAAGGGTACTGGTGAAGCATGTGGCATGGAGCCTTGATCTGTAATCAGGAGGAAGACATGACCAATGCATGTTCATTTATTTATTAAGCAGATGCTTTTCTGAACCTACACTGTTCTGTATGATGGGGATTCGACAGTAAATAAAATAGTCTAAATAGATGATGTGCTTGCATCCTAGGGACTTGGGAGGACGACAAATTAATAAAGTATTTAATATCACATGGGAAGAAGGGTTATAGGGAAAACTAACCTTTGAAGAACGCTAGAGAGAGCAGGGCTGAAGAAGTTCTGATTTTAATTAGGGTGCTCAGGAGTTTACATTTCAACAAAGACCTGAAGAAGATGAGGAAACCAACACCAAGTAAAAGATTCTAGATTGAGTAGAGAATAGCAAACACAAAATCCCAAGGTATAGAACATGGTTGGTAAATTCTAGGAAAGCTAAGAGACCAGTAAATCTAGAATTCAGTGGGTGAAGGGAAGCCTAAGTGGGATATAACTCTGATGGGGCTAGGTCATGTGTTCTCTTTGGACATTTTAGAACTTTGGCTTTTACCAAGTTAGGGAGTCACAGGAGGGTGTTAAGAAGAGTGATCTGATCTGACATAACACTTCTGTAAGGATTACATGGCTTGTTGTGTTGAGAAAAAACTTGCCTTCCCCCAAGTTGCTTGTTGACGACAGGAAACACAAAGATCAATGAGGACACAAAGATGATGGCCGAGTGGGATCTGTAGACAGAGAGACACATGGTGAAATTCAGGATGTATTTTTATGATGAAGCAGATGGGATCCATTGCTGGATTTGTTTTTTGTTTTGTTTTGTTTCGTTTGTCTTTTTCTTAGGGCCGTACCTGCTGCATATGGAGGTTCCCAAGCTAGGGGTTGAATCGACTAAATTCCCCATTGCTGGATTTGTTATTAGACTGGAAAATAGGAGTAGAGGCAAAGATGATGGCAAGGTCGATAGGTCTGAAGAAATGAAAGAGAATTTATAATCAACAGATGGGAAAATCTAATGGAGCAGGTTTTGAGGCATATCATGAAGGGTTTGAGCTGAGGCCTAAGTTTTAGCTGCAAGTTGGCCATCAAATTGAAGATGTCAAGTAGGCAGAGATTATACTTCAATAGGCTTGAATTTAGGGGAAAGATCAAGTTTGGAAATATATAGACATACCTCCTTTTATTGTACTTGCCTTTACTGTACTTCAGAGACATTGTGTTTTTTAGGAATTGAAGGCTTGTGGCAACACTGCCTAGATGAAATATATCAGTACCATTTTTCCAAATGGTTCTGATCAGCTGATTTCATGTCTCTGTCACATTTTGGTAATTCTTATAATATTTCAAACTTTTTCTTACTCATGTTTTTTATGATGATCTGTAGTCAGTGACCTTCACTCTTATAGTTGCAAATTGTAAAAGGTGAAAGATTTATATGATATGAAGAGAAACCAGAGTATAAATGTTTATATAAGACAGCAACTTCATTGATAAGTGTTGTGTGTATTCTGACTGCTCCACCAACCACTGGGTTCCTCTGTCTCTCTCCCTGTCCTCAGGCCTCCCTTTTCCCTGAAAGACAGTATTGAAATTAGGCTCATTAATAACCCTGCTATGGCCTCTAAGTGTTCAAGTGAAAAAAGGGTTTTACATCTCTCACTTTAAGTCAAAAGCTAGAAATCATTACATTTATTGAGGAAGGAATGTCAAAAAATGCCACAGGCCAAAAACCGCCACAGGCCAAAAACCAGGCCTCATATGCCAAAGCAGTAGCCAAGTTCTAAATCCAGAGGAAAAAGTTCTTGAAGGAAATTAAAGGTACTGCTCCAGTGAATACACAAATAATAAGATAGAGAAAAAGCTTTATTGGTGATATGAAGAAAGTTTTAGTGTTCTGGATAGAAGATCAAATCAACCGCAACATTCCTATAAGCCACAGCCTAATCCAGAGCAAGGCCTTAGGTCTCTTCAGTTCTCTGAAGGCTGGTAGAATTGAGGAAGCTGCAGAATAAAAGTTTGAAACTAGGAGAAGTTGGTTCATAAAATTTAAGGAAAAAAATCTGTCTCCATAAAACATAAGTACAAGGTGAAGCAGCAAGTGCTGATGTAGAAGCTTCAGGAAGTGGTCAAGAAGATCTAGCAAATGAAGGTAGCTACACTACACAACAGATTTTCAAGGTGGACAAAACAGGTTTCTATTGGAAGATGCCATCTAGGACTTTCATAGCTAGAGAGGGGAAGTCAATGCCTGGCATCAAAACTTCAAAGCACACGCTGTCTCTTATTAGGGACTAATGCAGCTGCTGATTAAGTTGAGCTAAAGCTCAGGTACCATTCTGGAGATCCTGTGGCCCTTAAGAATTATGCCTGTGCTCTGTAAATGGAACAACAATGTCTGGATGACAGCAATCTGATGACAGCATGGTTTACTGAATATTTTAAGCCTACCATTGAGACCTACCATGGAAAAAAAAAAAGAAAGAAAAATTCCTTTCAAATTATGACTGCCTTTTGACAATGCACCTAGACATCTAAGAGCTCTGATGAAGATGTTCCACGAGATTAATGTTGTTTTCAGGACTGCTAACACAGCATCCATTTTGCAGCCCATGGGTCAAGGAGTAAATTTGATTTTTAAGTCTTGTTGTTTAAGAAATGCACTGTGTTAAGCTATAGCTGCCACAACTACTAATTCCTCTGATGGATCTGAGCAAAGTAAATAGAAAACGTTCTGGAAAGGAATTATTATTTTAGATGCCATGAAGAACATTTGTGATTCATGGGAAGAGGTAAAATATCAACATTAATAGGAATTTGGAAATGGTTGATTCCACCCCTCATGGATAACTCTGAAAGTTTCAGGACTTCAGTGGAGGATGTAACTGCAGATGTGGTAGAAATAGAAGGAAAACTAGACTTAGAAATACAGTCTGAAGATGTGACTGAAATGCTGCAATTTCATGACAAAACCTAAACAGATGAGAAGTTGCTTCTTACGGATGAACAAAGAATTTTTTTTTCTTGAAATGGAATTTTTCCTGCTGAAAATGCTATGAATACTGTAGAAATGACAACAAAGGGTTTAGAATATTGCATAAGCAGTTGCTAAAGCAGGGACAGGCTTTGAGAGGACTGACTCCAATTTTGAAAGAAGCCCTCTGTGGATAAAATGCTATCAAACAGCATTACATGCTACAGAGAAATCATTCATGAAAATAAGAGTGAATAGATGTGGCAAACTTTATTGCTGTTTTATTTTAAGAAATTTCCACAGCTACCCATCCCTCAGCTACTACCACCATGATCTGTCAGCAGCCATCAAGTCAAGACAAGACACTCTATCACCAAAAAATTAATTTACCGAATACTCAGGAGGTTGTTAGCATTTTTTAGAAATAAGATATTTTAAATTAAGCTATGTACCTTTTTAGACATAATGCTGTTACACAAATAAACCTCAGTATGGTGTAAATGTAACTTTTAAATGCACTGAAAAATTAAAAAAAAAAAATTGTGTGCCTGGCCTTATTGCAATATTTTCTTTATTTCCGTGATCTGGAGCCAAACCCACAATCTTGCTGAGGTATGTCTGTAAATTAAGCTCTGTCAGTCAATTGGTATTTAAAACCCTAAGACTGAATGGAAACAGCGAGGTAATAGGTATAGATAAAGAAATAAAAAACTGCCCACACATTTGTCCTGAAAATATTCTAAAGGCACAAGTTAAGGGAGATAAGTTGGAACAAAAAAGCAAACTGAGGAAAAAAGATGTAGAAAGATGTGTCAGGTTCAAGAAGAGAGGGTAATGTAAGATATATTCTTTTAAGAAAGTGGGAAAGTGAGTTCATGGGGCAATGTATTATGGCTCCTGGAAAGCCTTAAGAGGTATTTGAGTTTTCTGAGCAAGACAAATCAAAGCCAGTCAGCATGACTGTGCATTTTTGTGTTGATGTGCATGCCAGCAGACAAGGTGTTCTGGTTATTGATTAACACCTAAGAAGACCACTTGAATACCTAATGGCTTAAAACCACAATGATCATTGTTTTGCTCATGGACATGAATTTTAAGCAGAGCTTAGAAAGCATGGCTCATCTCTGCTTCATGCCACATTAGCTGTGGTTGTTCAAATGATTCAGAGGACCCTCTGCCAAAGTGGATTACTCAAGACTGGTGAATATATGATCCCTGCCAGGATCTTAGGGGGCTGATGGCTAGACTCAGTTCCTTTCCACAGGCTCAGGCAGGCTTTCTCACAGCAATGAAGCTGGCTTCCAAGAGCAAGGATTCCAAAGGACCTGTGTGAAAGCTGTGAGGTTTCCTGTGGCCTGGCCTCAGAAGAATAAGAATAACACTTCTTTTGGTCAACCAAACTACTCAGGTCATCTCAAGAGAAAGGAAGGATATATGAATCCATGACACAAAGACTTATCAGAGGTTTGTACTTAATCAAATTTGGGCTTTTT
Source organism: Catagonus wagneri (assembly GCA_004024745.2). Classification (NCBI taxonomy): domain Eukaryota; kingdom Metazoa; phylum Chordata; class Mammalia; order Artiodactyla; family Tayassuidae; genus Catagonus; species Catagonus wagneri. The sequence continues at coordinate 5,805,625 of PVHT020000521.1, forward strand.
CCAGATAAGTACTACGAGAAAGATTAAGACAGAACTATATGCTCAGATTCTCAGTGTAAATTGTAATGACAAATGGTGAAATGTAATAGAGCAAGGCAGGAAACCTACACAGGAACAAAATGATGGCCCATGAAAAATTGGTGGGACTCGTGGAGTTTTTTTTCCAGTCCAGTTGAATAATTATTGGAGAAGAAATTTGGAATGATTGTAGGAGGCAAAAAATATCTCTTGAAGGAGGAATGTGCAAATATGAGTCCTTAATGATTTGAAAAGGTGAACATTGGTTATAAGCAGTATAGGAGTAAAGACATAGATACGGGAATAAGCGTAGCATGTTGGTAAAAATGCTTTCTTGAATAGTGATGGTGTTTACCACCTATAACTTGGAAGTCATTAAAAATCAGCAAGAGGAGTTCTGGCTTTATGAAATTAGATATAAGCACATGGACATTTCCTAGCAATATAGCATGTTGAAATTGATTTCTAAGAAAGTTTAAATTGAAGTGGTTAAAACAATAGTTATTAAAAGACACAACCTATGACTCACAGATCAAAAAAGACCTTCAAAAATACAGGTGTGATGTGTTGAGCATCTATAAAATGAGAAAGTGGTAATAAAAACAAAGACAGATAAAAGAAAATATTTTCAAGAAAAAAGTATATATGAACAGTTATTGCCTGAATATGAGGCTAAGTAAAAAATAAAATATACTAATGTTTATAATTCTAACTGATTGAGGAAATCGTGATGTTATTAGACAGATATAAGGAAATTGGTTAAAAAAACTTTCTAAAATATGTCCAGTTTGACAAGTTGCTGTGGCAAAAAATTCACTTCAAATTTGCAATGCAATTATTAAAATTAACTGTGAACTGGATTTTGATTTGCTTACTTATTTACTCCCATATTTCTTGGAAAATAATTTAAGGTGGCAAATAAAGGTCTGCTATATGAAATATATTATTTAGCTGATTTAGAGTAAACAAAAGTAAATGACATATATATTCTGCTCAAGGAGTTTATAAGTAAAGATTAGAAGCCATTTGGCAGTTACTGTTTACATTTCAGGTAAAAAAAAAAAGAGCAGTTAGCAGGTTGTCTAGCACATATTGTCAGATATTCAATGTAATTTTTTTGTTTGTTTGACTTTTTAGGCTTGGGGTCAAATCGGAACTACAGCCGCTGGCCACAGCTACAGCCACAGCGAAGCTAGATCTAAGCCACATCTGTGACCTACACCACAGCTCATAGCAATGCCAGATCCTTTAACACACTGAGTGAGGCCAGGGATCAAACCCACTACCTCATGGATCCTAGTTGGGTTCGTTAACCTCTGAGCCACAAAGGGAACTCTGTCAATGAAATTTTTTAACTACAATACATACCAGGAATTATGCCATGTGATGAATATACAAAGGTAGGACAAAGATATATACAGTTCCTGCCCTCATGGAGCTTACAGTGTGATACAGTTACTATCGATCAAATAATTGGAAACACCATATTTCATTATTTTTAAGATGCAGTTATTTTAATATTTTGACATCTCTGAAATTGAGAGTCATCTGCTGTCCATGGAGTCTTGCACACACTCAATTAGTGGTGTTTTCTTTTTCTTGGTTTTGTTGGACTTCTTACAATAGCAGTGTGTCTTGTAATTGATGGTATCTGTTTCACATAATGAAGTCCATCAAATATAAAATAAATTTTATATATATATATATATATATATATATATATATATATATATAAAGGAGAGACAAAGAGTGTTGCCACTGCTGCATGTCTTATGACCTATTGCCTTGTAGAAGAGAAAAGGGCTGCGAGAGAAATCAAGAAAGAAAGGAAGAAAGGAAGGAAGGAAGGAAGGAAGGAAGGAAGCAAGGAAGGAAGGAAGAAAGAAAGAAAGAAAGAAAGAAAGAAAGAAAGAAAGAAAGAAAGAAAGGAAGGAAGGAAGAAAGAAAAAAAGCTCGTGCAGAATCTGGCAGCATGAAGGTCACAGTGGGCTGGAGGAACTGAAGGGAATTTAGTGAGACTTAAAGCAAGAAGCAGGTCGGATCCTGTTTCTAGAAGCCAGAGCAAATGGAAGGGCACAGACCCACATGGTTTTGTACTGTAAACTAAGTGCTTTGGTGTTTATATTTAGAGCAGTGGGAAGTTAAAAAAGTCTCAATGATAGGTTGATATGATACTTGTGTTCAGTCAATATGTGTAGAGCAATTAAAAGAATGGATAAAAGAAAAGAGAAATGGAAACAAAGGCATAGCAATGGAAATCGACAGTAGAGAAAGTTTAGTCAAAACTTGTACCACTGTAAGGATTAGTTATACCCTATTTAATTATATCTTAGTAATAAGTGGACACATCAATTAGTGTCTAAAATGGAAGTTTCTCATTCATCTAGAATTTTGTCACTATATGTTCTACAGTAGTTCACCAAGGTGTCTACTGGCGATAAAGACAGTCATAGTATCAGTTCTAAAAGAGATAAGTGAAAGAGAATGCCACACAGACAAACATGTGAACCAAAACGTAGGCATGACATGCTTTTGGAGTCCCCAAGCTTGTTTCTATATAATAGGACAATGGTGTCAGGACCAAAGAAAATTCATTAATCTCTTTCCAAAAAAAAAGAAAATTAAAAAGGAGTATACAATTTAATCATAACTGGCTGAGAATATCTGGCCTTAAGTATTAACAAAAATAGCATGTAATACATTTTAATTCTATGTGCAAGGTATGAATTTAGAATGTTTCAGTGTTTTCATTACCCAATTTTTGCAGCAACAATAGGAAGTAGGAACCGTTACGTTCTCTTTTCTACAAAAAATAAACCAATGCTCAGAAATGTTTCCTTGTTTCCTCAGAGTCACACAGTCCACCATAGTAAATGCTGAGTTCAAGAACTGGAGCCAGGTAGTCTGACTTTCCAGCGCACACTGAAACTCTGATTTTGAGACATATGAATCTGGCAGTTAATGCTCATCCACACAGTGTGTTAACTACTACACAGGTTTTTGGTTCCAGCCCTAGCAGGATAATGGAGTCACAACTTTTGAGGTGACAAAAAATAGGTTCCCATGAACCTCACCACAAATTCTTCATCTTGACTCTTGTAGACTTCAATTATTTTGCTTTCAGTTGTTTTGCTGCAAGGCTGTGGACTGTGGTGTCGTGTAACAATGTGAGATCTTAATTTAAGTAGCATGTATTAGAGTCTTAATGTTACTATATATATTCTGCTTTATAATGCAATTGACTGAGGAAGGTTGTGTTTTGTCTCATTTTTTAGCCACTATAAATATACACCCCTTACTTTTCCAGACTCCAGCACATTAGAGTGTATTTCATTTTGTTTAGTTTCGCCAAAACTCTCTTGTTGCTGTTAATAAATATCATTACTCTTTCTTAGCTCTCTGATCAGCTAGTAAATTTCACCAGTTGATCAAATTGGGAAAATGGAATTAATAGAAATTTTAGTTACATTTATACTACTTAAAGTCCCACCATAAGGCAGTATTTCTTTCAACTCCTGTAGTCTATACTGTGTGAGAAATTATGTCCTCTATGTACCATTGCTGTATAATCTTTGAAAAAAAGAAAAGTCCACAGCTGTAGTGGTTTTATCTTGTGTGCCAATATGCTAGCGTAGTCTTTCAATGCATTTTCAATATTTTAAATATTGAAAACATTCCAGTGCAAAGAAAAATCACATAGGACATAGTTTTCCATTATAGGCACATGTTCTAAGAAACCTTCAATACTAAGTATAAAATACAGCAAATTCTAAGAGTGGAAAATAGGAAGGAAAATGACATATTTAGTATTAGGCTGGTACTGAGCGCCTTCTTCTAATAGTATAAGAAACTGAAATGCATGTTTGTATAGACAGGATGACGCAAAATTATGTTTCTAGTTCCTAGAGCCACAGTGCACAAAGATTACAAAGATTTGGAATAAATGTTCTGTCTTTATTGTAAATTGGTGCCTGTCATGCTCCCTTTGCATGTCTTTCTGGGGTATAGTCTTTGAGTGTTTCTTTCTGAGTTGTGATACATTAGGGGGAACTTTCTACTTTCTCCCAACAATTTCTACTTGGCAATATCTGGTTTGGTTTAAAGGTGTTATCCATGGCTATTCAACTGTAAAAATAACTATTTCCTATTCAAGTGGTAACATAAGACAAACTCTTTTATACATTTACGATATCTGTATATCTAGCACCAGGTAAGTGTCGATCATTGACTGTCCTATTACTCACAATTTTTCTATGAACAAAACAGATGCAGTCCATGTCCTTATGGAGTTTACTCTGTAGTGAGACTACACAGTTAAAAAAAAAATTAAGATAAAGTATATCAAGAGTTCCCACAGTGGTTTAGCATTTAATGAACCCAAGTTGCATCTATGAGGATGCCATTTTGATCCCTGGCCTCACTCAGTGGTTTGGTGATCTGATGTTGCCCTGGGCTGTGCTATAGGTCTCAGTTATGGCTGGGATCCCCAGTTGTTGTGGCTTTGTTTTAGATCGGTGGCTATAGCTCTGACTGGACCCCTAGTCTGGAAATCTCCTTATGCCATGGGTGCAGCCCTAAAAAGACAAAAAAAAAGAAAAAATGTATATCAGATTGTATAAATGGTATAAAGTGCTATAAAGAAAAATAAAATTAAGGGGATAGAGAGAGACAGAAGGGTGATATTTTTCATACTATTTCCTTGAAGTCCACTCTAATATGGTAACATTTTAGAAGGCGACCTGAATACCATATGTGTAAGGGGCAGCGGGGGGTGGGGGTGGGGGGTGGGGGGGGTGAGGATTTTTCACACAATGCAAATCAGTACAGCCAAGGTTCTATATTTTTTTTCTTGACAGTAACAGTCAGTTTTTCATGTCAAGCCCATGAGAGATACTATTTTCACATATATGAAATCTTGTGCTTTACAGCGGGAGGAAAAAAAAAACTCTTTATCGAGAATTGCATTTCTGGTACATTTTCTAGAAATTCTGCCTCTCGCAGTGGAGGTAACCTAAGAAGAAGTGACTGTGTACTGTATGTGGCCAGAATGTACAGACTCTTCTTTCAGACTCTCACTACCCATGTATGGTTTGGTCAAGTCACTAACCAGTCTGTGACCTTTTTCCATGATGTGAGAAATGTTCAAACTATATTCACCTCTGGAGTTTGTGGGGAGGATTAAATGAGATAAGGCATGCAAAGTGCATTGCACTCTCCTTAGAACAACTGTTTTTTAGTATAGCAGTAACTTATGTTTAACATAACCTAATGTAACATAACATCTATTTACCAAGTTCCATACTGAGCAACATTTAAAGGAGTGCATTTTTTACCTATTAGGCCAGGTTCACTCATCTATCTTATAAATCCCATTTAATTCACAATTAAAGATCATGGCAATCATCACAAATCCTTGAAAACTGTCATAGCCTTCTCTGTCAACTGAGAAGCAAAGTTTGTACAGTTAAATAGTTTCAAATAATAGAGTAATTTCCTTAGTTTGCTAAAAAAAGCTACATATATGAAAGTAGATGTTGGGGGAAAATGAATGCCTTCAATCATGTTTCCAAGCATTCAAACAAATTACACTTGGTTACACTCACAGCTAATTTGGGGAGTTCCTATATTATGATGTTCTTTTAGATTCTGAAACAAGTTTCTAGTTGAAATAATATGTATTATAGTTGGAGTTAAATGGTTGACTTCACAAAAGACATTTTTTTAACTCAATGAATTTTTTTACATTTATAGTTGTACAATGATCATCACAACCCAGTTTTATAGCATTTCCATCCCAAACCCCAGTCCATACTCCTCACGTGACAACCTGTCTCCTTTGGAAACCCTAAGTTTTTCAAAGTCTATGAGTCACTATCTATTCTGCAGAGAAGTTCATTGTATCCTTTTTACAGATTTTATACACGTGATAGCATATAATATTGTTTACTCACTGTCCGATTAACTTCATTTAGCATGATTATTTCTATATCCATCCAGGTTGCTGCAAATGCCATTATTTCTTTCCTTTTCTTGGCTGAGTAACATTCCATTGTGTATATGGACATTTAGATTGTTTCCATGACTTGGCTATTGTATATAGTGCTGCAGTGAACACTGTGGTACATGTAACTTTTCAAGTCATGGTTTTCTTTGGATAGATGCCCAGGTATGGGATTTCTTGATCAAATGGTAATTCTATTTTAATTTTTTGAGTAATCTCCATACTATTTTCCATAGTGCTTATACCAGTTTACATTCTCACCAACAGTGTAATAGGGTTCCCTTTCTCCACACCCTCCCCCACATTTATTGTTTGTAGACTTTTTGATGATGGCCATTCTGGCTGGTGTAAGGAGTTTTGATTTGCATTTGCATCACTGATTAGTGACGTTGAGCATTTTTTCATGTGTTTCTTTGGCCATCTGTATGTCTTCTTTGGAGAACTGTCTGTTTAGATCTTCTGCCCATTTTTATTCATATTGTTTGTACTTTCAGTGTTGAGCTGCAGGAGGTGTTTATAAATTTGGGAGATTAATCCCTTGTCAGTAGCTTCATTTGTAATTTTCTCCCATTCTGTGGGTTGTCTTTTCATTTTGTTTAAGGTTTCCTTTGCTGTCCAAAAACTTTTCATTTTAATTAGGTCCCATTTTTTTTATTTTTGTTTTTATCGTCATTACTCTAGGAGGTGGATCTGAGAAGATATCGCTGTAGTTTATGTCAGAGAGTGTTCAGTCTGTTTTCCTCTGAGTTTTATAGTGCCTGGTCTTATATGTAGGTATTTAATCCATTTTTAGTTTATTTTTATGTATGGTGTTAGGAATGTTTTAATTTCATTCTTTTACATGAAGCTGTCCAGTTTTCCCAGCACCGCTTATGAAGGGACCGTCTTTTCTCCACTGTCTTGCCTGCTTTCTTATAGATTAGTTGACTGTAGGTGTATGGGTTTAATTATGGGCTTTCTATTCTATTCCCCTTATCTATATTTCTGTTTTTGTGCTGGTACCATATGGTTTTGATGACTATAGTTTTGTAGTATAGTCTGAAGACAGGGATCCTGATTCCTGCAGCTCCATTTTTCTATATCAGGATGGCTTTGGCTACTCTGGATCTTTTTTGCTTCCAAATAATCTTTAAAAAAATCTAGTTCTGTGAAAATGTCTTTGGTAGTTTGATAGGGATTTCATTGAATCTGTAGATTGCCTTGAGTAGTATAGTCATTTTGACGATATTGTTTCTTCTACTCCAAGAGCATAGTCTTTCCATCTGTTTGAGTCATCTTTGATTTCTTTGATTAGTGGCTTAGAGTTTTCAGAGTACAGGTCTTTTGTCTCTTTAGGTAGGTTTATTCCTAAGAATTTAATTCTTTTTGATGCAATGGTAAATGGAATTGATTCCCTAATTTCTCTTTCTGATCTTTCATTGTTAGCATATAGAAATGCAGTTGATTTCTGTGTGTTAATTTGGTGTCCTGAAACTTTACCAAATTCATTGATGAGTTCTAACAGTTTTCTGGTAGTGTCTTTAGGATTTTCTAGGTATAGTATCACGTCATCTGCAAACAGTAATAGTTTTATTTCTACCTTTCCAATTTGGATTCCTTTTATTTCTTTTTCTTCTATGATTTCCAGGGTCAGAACTTCCAAAACAATGTTGAATAGTAGTGGTGAGAGCAGACATCCTTGTCTTGTTCCTGATCTCAGCAGGAATTCTTTCAGCTTTTCACTGTTGAGAATGATGTTAGCTGTGGCTTTGCTATACATGGCCTTTATTATGTTTAGGTAAATTCCCTCTGTGCCCACTTTCTGGAGGGTTTTCATTAGAAATGGGTGCTGGATTTTGTCAAAGGCTTTTTCTGCATCAATTGAAACAATCATATGATTGAAATTCTTCAGTTTAGTAATGTGGTGTATCACACTGATTGATTTATGGATATTGAGGAATCCTTGCATCCCTGGGATAAATCCCACTTGATCATGATGTACAATTCTTTTAATATATCATTAGATAGAGTTTGCTAGTATTTTGTTGAGGATTTTTGCATCTATGTTCATCAGTGATATTGGCCTGTAATTTTTTTTTATGTGGTATCTTTGTCTGATTTTTGTATCAGGATGATGGTGACCTCATAGACTGAGTTTGGGAGTGTTCCTTCCTCTGCAATTTTTTTGGAGTTTCAGAAGCATAGCTGTTGGCTCTTCTCTAAATGTTTGACGGAATTTGCCTGTGAAGCCATCTGGTCCTGGACTTTTTTTTTTATTGGAAGTTTTTAATCACAGTTTCAAGTTCAGTACTTGTGACTGGTCCATTCATCTTTTCTATTTAGTCTTGGTATAGTCTTGGAAGGTTGTATTTGTCTAAGCATTTGTCCATTTCTTCTAGGTTGTCCATTTTATTGGCATATAGTTTCTAGTAGTAGTCTCTTACCCTCCTTTGTATTTCTGTGATCTCTGTTGTAATTTCTCCTTTTTCACTTCTAATTTTATTGATTTGAGTCCTCTCTCTTTTTTTCTTGATGAGTCTGGCTAAGGGTTTATCAATTTTGCTGATATTTTCAAAGAACCAATGTTTAGTTTCATTGATCTTTTCTATGTTTTTTTTCATTTCTGTTTCATTTATTTCTGCTCTGATGTTTATGATTTATTTCCTTCTGATAACTTTGGTTCTTATCTGTTCTCTCTCTAGTTGCATTAGGTGTAAAATTAGTTTGTTTATTTGATCTGTTTCTTGTTTCCTGAGGTACATTTGCATTGCTATAAACTTCCCTCTTAGAACTGCTTTTGCTGCATCCCATAGGTTTTGAATTGTTGTGTCTTTGCTGTTATTTGCTTCTAGGTATTTTTTAACTTCCTCTTTGATTTCTTCAGTGAACCATTGGTTGCTTAGTAGCATGTTGTCTAGTTTCCACGTGTTTTTGTTTTTTGCAGTTTTTTTTTTCTTGCTCTTGATTTGCAGTCATATAGCATTATGGTCAGAAAAGATGTTCGATGTGATTTCAGTTTTCTTAGATTTGCCAAGGCTTGATATGTGGCCCAAGATGTGATCAATCCCAAAGAATATTCTGTGTGCACTTGTGTAGTATGCTGCCTTTGGATGGAATGTTCTATAAATATCTATTAAGTCCATATGGTCTAATGCATCATTTAAGGCCTGTGTTTCCTTCCTGATTTTCTGTCTGGATGATCTGTCCATTTCTGTAAGTGAGGTATTAAAGTTCCCCACTATTATTGTCAATTTCTCCTTTTAAGGTTGTTAGCAGTTGCCTTATATATTGAGGTGATCCTATGTTGGGTGTGTATATATTTACAATTCTTATATATTCTTCTTGGATTGATCCTTTGATCATTATGTAATGTACTTCTTTGTCTCTTATAATATTATTTATTTTAAAGCCTATTTTGTCTGATATCAGTATTGCTACTCCAGCTTTCTTTTGATTCCTGTTTGCATGGAATATTTTCTTCCATCCTCTCACTTTCAATTTGTATGTGTCCCTAGAAGTGAAGTGGGTTTCTTGAAGACAGCATATATATGAACCTTGTTTTTGTATCCATTCAGCCAGTCTATGTCTTTTGGTTGAATCATTAAGTCCATTTACATTTAAGTTAATTACTGAAATGTGTGTTCTTATTGCTATTTTATTAATTGCTTTGGATTTGTTTTTGTTACTCTTTTTTCTTCCCTTCTTCTTTTGTTCTTCTCTTGTGGTTTGATGACTATCTTTAGTGTTGTATTTGAATTGCTTTTTCTTATGGTTCTTAGTCGGATTCATTAACCACTGAGCCACAACAGGAACTCCTCTTCTCACAATTTCTGATTTTGATAACATATTTGTGTGTGGATGATTTCCTATCTTTACTAGATGTATGCCTTTACTGGTGAGCCTTGTCATTTATAATATATTGTTTCTAGTTGTGGCCTTTTCTTTTCCACCTAGAGAAGTTCTTTTAGTATTCGTTATAAAACTGGTTTAGTGGTGCTGAATTATTTTAGCTTTTGCTTCTCTGTAAAGCTTTTGATTTCCTCCTTCAAATCTAAATGAGACCCTTACTGGGTAGAGTAATCTTGGTTGGAGGTTTTTTACTTTCATCCCTTTAAGTATATCATGCCACTTCCTTCTGGCCTGCAGAGTTTCTGCAGAAAAAATTTTGTCAAAAATCTTATTGGTGTTCCCTTGTATGTTATTTGTTTCTTTTCCCTAGCTGCTTTCAATATTTTCTCTTTGTGTTTAATTTTGGTCAGTTTAATTGATCCGTGTCTCAGCATGTTTCTCCTTGGGTTTATTTTACATGGTACTCATTGTGCTTAGCTGGTACAATAAGCCCCTGTACCAACTTCAGCTACAAGGGGAGGGGGGGTGGACACAAGAAGTAAGAGAGGGAACAACTCTATTGTCTGCAAAAAGGAGACTACACAATAATCTATACAAAATGTTAAGTCAGGGAATTATGACTCAGATAAGGGAACAAGGGAAAAAAAAAAAAAACAGAAAAACTGCTAAGTGATCTGGAGATTATCAACCTCCCTGAAAAAAGATTTTAGACTGATGATAGTGAAGATGATTCAAGATCTTAGAAATAAACTAGAGGCAAAGATTGATAAGTTACAAGAAGCACTGAGCAAAGAAATAGAACATTTAAGCATCAAGCAAGCAGATATGCAAAATACAATAGTTGAAATAAAAAAAATCACTAGAAGTAAAGAAGAGCAGAATACAGGAGGCAAAAGAATGAATAAGTGAGGTGGCGGACAGACTAATGGAAATCACTGGTGTGGAGCAGAAAAGATGAAAAAGATTGAAAAGAAATGAAGACAGTCTAAGGGAAATCTGGGACAACATTAAATGAACAAACATCCTATTATAGTGGTGCCAGAAGAAGAAGAGAAAGAGAAAGGGCCAGGGAAAATATTTGAAGAAGTAATAATTGAAAACTTCCCTAGTATGGAAAAGAAATCACAAAAGACTTTTTTAATTTGTAAAGTATTTTTCAGAATTAAAAAACATAATTTTTCTTGGGTCATTTAGTGTTGGATAGAAGTGCTATAGGAGAAGTAATCTTTATTTTTATTTTGAATTTTTATCAGTGGTTGTGTGTGCATTATAACAAACCAAGTAGTGCAGAAAGATTTCTAATTAAATGCAGTTACTCAGCTCATTTTTTCTTATTCCTGTCCCCAGTCTCCAGGGATAATTTTTTCTGATCATTTCTGTTTTTATTCTTCTATAGGTTATCTTTTAACACTCTAACCCTACCTATATTTATATCTTCACTTCTTTATTTTCCAACTTGAAATAATGTTCACTTCCTAAGAAAGACAGGATTTAACTCTGTCATTTTTCCTTCCCATTGCCCTCCCAGAGTTTGACAATTTCATCATTACTCTGACGTCTTTCATTCTTTACATTGTGACTTTGAATTATATGTGTGTATTTCTACTTATTAAGCCATCAACTCCAGTCCATATTTTCATCTGCTCTTTAGTCTACCTTTCCTCAGGATAGTGAAGCATGCTAGTCAATACTTAAATTTTCTTCTTAACACAAGCAATGCTTACATGTTTTGTCCATAGGTTGACTTTTAAAGGTGAGATCAATTTACAGTTTATGCATCATTGCAAACATGTAAATACTGCTCACTCTCAGACCAAACAGGATTAAATTTCCTCCCCTAAAGATCTAGTGCTAGATGCATGGGCCACTTAAAGAAAAGCATTTTTAGTATTAAAGTGACCTGGATTCTTATTTTCTACATGCCATACAAATACTAAGAATCATGGTAGATTTTATTTGGCTTATATTTGCACAATAGTGTTTTGTCATCTTTTTTATTTTCTTGAAAATCTTAATGTCACTTTCTTTGTATATTTATCAAAATCTCAAGATCTCCATCCTCTCACATGTACTGTCTTTTGTGAAGTCTTTCTATGTTCTCCTGGGAGCTTCTTTCACAAAAGCCTCTACCTACCTACATGCTCCGGTTTGGATCAGCTCATTTTTAGACCTGATCAACAGCCATCAGCCCGGACTTTCTACAGAAGGACTGCTTGGGCTAAAACCACTCTTTCCCAAATACAGTATCTTCCTCTTCTTATTTTTCAGATATTAATTTTTGTTCTAGAACACATATTTTGATAACTATCTAGAAAGTGATAAATGGTAAATTTTTTGAGGCCCTGTCCATTTGAAAATATATTTATTTGGCCCTTACATTTGAGGAATAATTTGTCTGTACTCTGGTATTGCTGAGGAGAATTCCAATGCCAGTCTCAGTTTTATTTGTATAAATAAGCTTTTTTTTAATTTTTTGGAAAATTATAGAACCTTTATCCTTGGATTTCTTAAATTTTCACAAGTGTAGTATGAAAAATAAAACATGTTTCATGGGTAGTGGACACTTGGTGAATCATTAAATCTAGATTCCTGTTTTAAGCCTACAGATTCTCTCTGTTTTATCCCCTGATAATTTCTTCCCAGCTTCTTTCTCTTTCTTCAAATTTCTTTCTCAGTTTCCTCTTACTGAAAAGAGTTCTAGGAAAAGAAAACTGATAAAGATCCTCCGTTGATCTCAGGATCTCGGGATCGACATTGACCCTGAGATCAGGAGTGGCATTGGTCGATCCTCTATGAGTATTTTTTCCCTCACACTTATGGTTAATCTTTTTGCTGTACATATTGGAACAGGCCCATTCTCCTTGTCTTCTCTTCCTCCTTCTTTTTATATCAAATTTTACATGTCTAACCATTTTTTCTCAGATATTTTTTCATTCCTTTTCCACATTATCATGTTTTTGCAATATTGACATAACTTCACCTTCAATTTCTCCATTTCTATGAGAGTGGTGTTTGTCATTTGTCCCTCTTTCATTTGTTCAAGTGAATTGTCTGTTATCTTTTCTTTCCTTTGTTTATCTTGGTACTTTTTTTGATGCTGTTGATTTTTCACACATCTGATGACTTGTCTGTTCATATTTAAGAACAAAGAATGTTTAGCAGACATGGTTTTCTTTGGCAAATTTGTAAACATACAATTAGTTCAACCCATGCCCTCCCTTGAATAGAGAGTAGGACTTGTGCTTATGTATAAGATGGGTCAATGGCAGTCAGCATCATAGATTTACCAGGCAAGGTGCAGACCACATACCACATGTCAACGTGATCAGAGATTTATTCAGGGTTATCACCATTAGCCTGCTAACAGTTTCTTCCCCCAGATATTTCATTGAATTTCTTTAGCAAAGATTTCCCTGCTTTTTATTCCCCACAAAGGCAAATTCTGGGTTGGCTGGGCTCTGTGTGGGGGCTGACAACCATCTCAAATACTGACCCTTAAGTGATTGTTTTTTTTCCCAGTCCTACTTCTTACTTCCTCCCTCCATATAATTTCATCTGAGCCCAAAGCCACTTCAATGGGCTGAAGTGGGAAAAATCATTTCAGCCCAATGGGAAAACCAGCTCTCATCTCTGAGCTTTTTCATAGCAAATTATGATCTACCCATTCCTTCTACTTTCAGTCTCCCAAAGTCTCACTGGTATATCTGTGATAATAATATTCATGTGTCCTCTTTGGTTCTGTTTTTATTCTTTTTATGTCTGTTGTGTATTTTTTATATAGGCCTCAGGAGAAAAAACAAAGATTAATCCATTTTCAAGTATATCATCTTGAAAGTCAAGAAGGGATATGTGAATGCTCAGGTTTCTAACTGCTCATTATCTTGAAATAAATAAATATTAATGACATCAACATTTAGAATTAACAACAAATATTTGTTTCTTTTTCCTAAGAGAATTATGACAGTTTACCTTAAAGTTCTTACAGACACAATTATGAACTTTAAAAGAAGGATAACAAACTAAAATTCCCCTTTAAGGTTTTCTTTTCACTGTAAGACTGAGACATGCCCATAACCAATAAATGGATGTGAGGATATGCCTGTAACCAATGAACGGACCTGATATTTGAAGTTCAAAGCCTGAATCATGTTTCAGGGCTAGAATCTATCATAAAGATGAACTAAATGAGCGTGTATCTGTGTGTTTCCTCTTTGTTTTGGAAACTAAAAATATTTTCATGTTTCATTGCAAAGGTTTAGCCAGGATTATAGCATTTATGAAAAAGGGTGTTTTATTGTTTTACAGGAAGCTTTTTATCTGATTCATCAGTACATGGCTTATTACTTATCAGTTCTCTCATCCTGGGATATTTTTTTCTCCAGCATTTATAATATGATAGCTCTCATTCCTAAAGGAATATGAAGAGTGCAGCTTGATGAGCTTTTCCTGTGACACTGCTTTCTCTTTGGATTTCCATTTTTACATTAACTCTTTATTGTGAACTCATTTGGTACAAAGGTATTAATTTAATTATTCCTTTATCAGAAGTATGGTTGAGAGCATTTAAAACTGTTAGTGGTTTGACTTGTTTCTAGTTTTTCATATGTCTTTATTGTAATCATAAATGGGTTATGAATGATATAATGGTATTATAATTAATTAAGCTATAAATTCATTCTTATTTTAGTAGTGACAGTATGATAAATTACTGCTAAAGGTCAAGGTCCACAATAAGAGATACACATTACTCTGTCAAAAAACTTACTCATAAGCCAACATCTTATGATAATGTTCTGATCTGATCAACTGAAGTATATAATAGAAGTCATAGGTATCTGTTCCTGAAGAAAATTTGGAATTATAATGTTATAAAGTAGTGCCTGTACAGGGACTTCTACATAAGGGTTACTAAAATGTCAGATGAAACAAATTCTTTGTATTTATAGAGGTTTATCTTCTCTGGAAATCATACTTGTAAACAATTTGCATTATCTGGAGTGTCAGTAATTGAGACTTTATTGAGAATGAAAGCATGGAGCTGTAGATTCATTTGGATCAGTTATAATGGCTATAAGCTAGAAAAGAAATGTGTCACCCAAAATTGGGTGTATATATTTAGTTATTGTAAATCTGTGGTTATTTTTCTGCTCTGTGGCAATAATTTAAGGTTTCACAAGTTTTTCCAATTGCATTTTACTTCTTAGAATTTATGTCAAAAGTGAAAGGTCATGATTTTTAGCTATTAATCTTTCCTCTGGAAAAACAATCCAACTGCATGTAGCTCGGAGAGCTGTTTCAAGCTGTAGTTGACTATGCAGTACTAAAGTTTAGAATTTTGCAGTTTATGTAACCAGTCTCCCTTATTTAAGTTTCAATGACAGATCTTTTTAGTTTGTTTATCACTAAATAATAATGCAAACATATCATGCTGTGTGGTCATTGGAAGAGGCGTTTTGCTAATTGATTTTTTTTTTTTTGGTCTCGGTTTTTAAAACTTATTAAAAGTATTTTATTGTTATAAAATCTCTCAAAACTTATTGAGCACCTTATTGCTATATGCAGCTATAGAGGAAAAAATAAGGTTTTTGCATTTACATAAGGATGAGAGTAAGCCAGTCACTTTGCCTTCTTGATTATTGGTTATTTGGCTAATCAGAAAAGCTGTGTTATTACAGTATTTTTGTAGACAGCAATTTAGGAAAAAAAAATCTGCAAATGGTGTTATGGTGAAATGTGTTACTGGAAATTAAAATTCCAATTTTGAAATTAGACAGGCATTTCATGTGTTTATCATATTAAAATAATTAAGTTTCTCCTGCAGATTAGAATGTAAACTTTTACCAAAAGTATACTGTTGCTATATTTTGGTAACACAAATGTTATTATGAAAGCACTGTAGGGTTTTGGGTTTTTCTTTATAATTATGAGTAAATGATCATTTTATAATGAAATCATCCTCAGCTTGTGACTCTCAACTGATTTTTCCATCTGGTGTTTGTCATGTAAAGATGTCCAGTCAGCGGTATTAAGCAGTTTGAAAAATACCAACCAAGCTTCTATATTTACGAAGGCTTCTCATTTGATATGGCTTTTCCAGAATTCTCTCTCTCCCCCTGTATCTCTCTTTTCCTCTCTCTTTCTCTATCTCCAGGGCATTTTCTTCGTGGGAGAACAGAAAGAATATTTGTTTTTTTATTCCCAATTCCCCTAAAAAGTTGAATTAGTCCAATAATTTTGTATCTATTCCTTATTTATCTTACAAAGAAAACGTAACTACCAATTTAAACAAATTTGTTCCTTGGGTAATGCTGAGATCCGCAAAAAGTATAAGAGATTAAACCATAGGACATTTCTTTCTTAGTGCCACTTTCTAAATTATCCTCTGACAATAAATTTTATAATAAACATCTCCCTTCTACCACCAACAGTCTTAGCCTTTTTAATCAAGCTTCTTCTTTATCCACATGATTAAGTACAAGTATCTAGGTCAGCCACGTACCAGGGAATTCCTTATAAAGTCTCTCTCATGTTTGAATCACCATTTCATACTGAAAATATTCACTGGTCCCAGTTTACAGAATCCTAGGGGAAAGAAAAGGAAAAAATATTAAATTAAATGTTCAAAAATGTATTCTGTTAGATTTGTCTCCTCAGGTGTTTCCAGCTGCTAGGCCTGTTTTGCACTCAGAGGCATCCACCCCACCCCTTTTCTATGCTCTCTTGTGTCTTGGAGAGTGCCTGACTCCTGTGACATGACTTTCTCAACTGACTTAGGACTAGATTTTGCCCGTGGCAGGAGCTGCTGAAAGGCTGGAGGGCAACACTGGGGAAAGCTGAGTTATTTTGTTTCTCTGTCCTTAAAAATCTCTCCCACGGTGGCACTGACTCTTCTGTGGCTTATTTCTTACTGGAGGGCACCTCGTCCCTCAATAGTAAGGGTGGCAGGCAAACTCTGTTGTTGCTAAGACACAGTTCTCTCCTTGTTTCCTCTGGCCTTTAGGTATTTCCTCCCTGGCTAGCCTTTGGGCCAGAACCCTTCCCAAAACCTGGCCTAGCATCTGCAGTGGGATGTGACCACACTGGGACTCTCAGCAGTTAAAGAGAATGGATAAACTGGGTGTGGCATCCAAGCAACATCTGGGTTTGCGTTGCATGTGGTGGGGGCCGGACTCTTTATGGGTGAGTCTGGGATAAGGGGCCTCCAGCAGCTAGGCACCCAGGTATGCAGCCCCAGTACATCTTGTAAGATATGGCTTCCTCTGAGAAGTGTGCTAGTGGCTCCAGTGCCAGGGACTTGATTCTGCCACTTTCCAAGCCACTTCTGACAGGGCATCTCAGCCCATTTTCTCTTTGCCTCTCTATCAGGATCCAGACTTACTCGCCACACACTCCTGAAGTCACAAATCATAACCTGCAGGCTACAAATGCAACCTGTTTGCCTTCCTGGAGAACCTCACACTCCACCGACCTGACCCAGTTCCTGGCCCTTTCGGTATCTCACATTAAAAAAAAAATTTTTTTAAAGTCTTAATAAGCCAAAAATAATAAAATAACACATTTATATTAGCCATAAAAAAATCAATTGCCCAACATCAATTTCTATTAAGTTCCGTGTAAAACTGTAAGTCTGAAGAACTTCTTCATAAAGAGAAAATTACTATGCTTTTGGTCCAAGATAATCTTGGGTTGCTTCACTCTTTTGAAGCCTTTTCCAAATTCTGATGTGACAAATAACCAGTCTTAAACTTCCTTTGTTTTAGCCACATGGGATGGTTTATCCTTTTTTGTGTGTGTGTCCTTTTTTTTTTTTTAGGACCGTACCTATGGCATATGGAGGTTGCCAGGCTAGGGTTTGAATCAGAGCTGCAGCTGCCGGCCTACAGCACAGTCACAGTGACATGGCATCCTAGCCCCATCTGAGACCTACACTACAGCTCATGGCAATGCCGGATTCTTAATCCACTGAGTGAGGCCAGGGATTGTACTTGCGTCCTCATGGATACTAGTTGGGTTCAGTAAATGCTGAGCTACAATGGTAACTCTTGGTTTGTCTTTTTCTGATGGATTCTAACAGATACAGAAATCCACTTATTATATTCCTGGACGATGCTGAAGAAAGGTAGGCTAAGATCTTCCTGTGTGCTTAACTTGGTCCTACATGCTGTGGGATTGTGATCTTTCCATACTGGTAGAAGAGATACCAGCAAATAGGATAAATAAGAAAAATATGTTGTTGGGTAGTAATACATACTGGGGAAGTGACTGGGAAATGAGATTATTTTTTGTGATCATGACAAAATCTGATTGAATAAGACTATCTCTTTGCGATTATCTCTTAACTATATTTGCCCAGCACTGGGGTGGTGCATAGCTCAAAACAATTCTCAAAAACTGTTAACCTGGGACTCCCATGTAGTTAAGCAGGTTAAGTATCTGGTATTGTCACTGCTCTAGCATGGGTTTGTTCCCTGGCTCAGGAAATTCCACATGCTGTGAGCACAGCCAAAAAAAAAAAAAAAAAATAGCCTGAATATTTGAATGTAGAGATGCGAGTGATCTTCTTTTGTTCTTATAGAGTACTAGAACAGTCAGCAGTGGTTTTATGGAAGAAATATAACTCCATTTAGTCCTTGAAGCACCGAGAGGATTTGGAAAACATTATTTTTGTTTAAGGGCTCCTAATTAAACCAATACTCTCCTCTATTTAGATCTTATAGAAAACCTTGGTGGAGATGCCGTTAAGGATAAATTGCATGTCTGTTCCTATTACAACATCACTTAGAAGTTAATGATTTATTCGCAAATTGAAGATGTATGTGCATTTTCTTGTGTATGCAAATGTAAACAGGACATAAAATTTTCCTAATACACATTAATTCTCTTAAATTCAACCTTGCTATTACATTTACCTTTACCAATCTTTAATTTTTCATTTAGAAAGGTATATTTGAGGAGTTCCTACTGTGGCGCAATGATTAGCGAATCCGACTAGGAATCATGAGGTTGCAGGTTTGATTCCTGGCCTCGCTCAGTGGGTTAAGGATCAGGCATTGCCATGAGCTGTGGTTTAGATCGCAGACGCAGCTTGGATCCCGGATTACTGTGGCTGTGGTGTAGGCCGGCAGCCACAGCTCCAATTCAATCCCTAGCCTGGGAACCTCCATATACTGCGGGTGTGGCCCTAGAAAAGCCCCCTCCAAAAAAAAAAAGAAGAGGAAAGGTATGTTTGAGACATCAGTCTGTTATAATACGCCTCAAGTTACTTTCTAATATTTTGGTTCAGTTCAAATTTTATTTTCATTTATTCATTCGGCAAATATTCACTGAATGCCTATAGTAAGCCTGAGATACAGCAATAGCTACAGTAGTTCCTGCAGATATAACAATGAGGCAAGAATGTCTGCCTTTTATGGGCTTACATTTTACCAGAAGAGATGGGAAAAAAAAAAAAAAGCAGGATGAAAATGTGAAAAGTCTGGCATGTTTAATGTTAATAAATGATAGTGAAATGAAGTAGAAGGTAGATAGGAAGGGCTTGCATGAGTGCTCCAAGTTTTGACTGATTTGTTGAAGGAGACCTCATGAAGAAGGGAAAGTTTCAACAAAAATATGAAGGAAGCATTGTGACAAGTCATGCATGTACCTGTAGGAAGAGTGTTTCAGGTGGAAGAAACAGCAGAGGCTTGGTGGTGGGAAACACTGCCTTGAAGACTCATGCCTGGGGTCAGTACCTTGCTACCAGGAGGCTGTGAGGTTTCATTAGGTTTCTTCTTTGTTTTTTGTTTCCTTTGGTGTTAAAAAACTAATCTGCTTCATAAAAAGCAAATGTACCAGTGAAAATTCCAAAGTCAACTTTCTTTCTAATGTGTTTGACTTTAATCACCTTGATATTTTTTCAATAGATTATTGTAATGCTTGGTTTTTGAGAAGTGATGGGTAAAGTAGGGAAGAACTTTGCGTTGATTATTATGCTTTTGAACATATATTCAAATGAGAAATAACCAAGAATTATACATTAATATACATATAGTTACAAAAGCAAGAATCTATGTATATTCATATATATAATTATACATATATGAATCTATATCACAAAGTATCAAACTAAGGAACTTATATCCATATATATAGAAATGTACCCTTCTTACATATAATATTTTGATTAACGATATGATCTAGGAGGTGGCATCAAAGTTCAAATGCTGAAGAGAAAATGAGAAAGATAATCTACTCAGTTTTATAAGGTTAACAGAAAAGTAAAATCTCGACTTTATCGAGAGTCAAAGTAGGGTTTTGTAAATTTCATAAGATTGAAAATAGAGTTGTAGATCAGGACTAGGAATCAGGATTAAAATGGAACTGAAAGGGTGATATACTCATTTTACTCAAGATATCATCTCCAAAGAGCAATTAAACAAGCCTCGTACCTCCTCTTCTGACTCTCCAGCTGGTGCATATCACCACTAATCAATGAGTTCAGAAAAGAAGTATTAAAATAAAACCAATTTCCAAAAAAGTGATTACTTACTCAGAGTGAGCATGAAAATGCCTGTGTGGAAAATATTTCAAATCAAACCCTCAGCAAACAAAGCCTCTGAATTTCCAAGAAATGCTATGCATATTGGCAGTGCAAACACAGGCACACCCCAGATCTCTGAACTAACATATATGAGGTGTTAATGACCCCTGGATTAACAGCCACACCCGCCTTCAGCATAAAGAGTGATTCAAAAGCTAGTCAGTTCCAAAGACTTTAGCCAATCAGGAAGCTGTAGGATTATCACTGAATGACACAAATTTAAAAGCAGCAATCTGATACACTTTTGGAAGAAAATGCCTGCAAAACTTAAGTATTCAGGTTTCATTTCATTTTCTTTCTGAAATTTAGCTAGGGTTTATAAAATGAAATTCTTTGACTCTGTGCCTATATCAAAACATATTTGGTAAAGTTATAAGTGTTATTTTCATTATAAACTTCTGCTTTCCTCTTCTAAATTTTTTTTTTCCTTTTGGGGCCTAGAAACGTCTAGCTCTGGTTTTATTCTTAATGGAAACTCCCTGGAAAAATGAGAAAAATCCATAAATCCAATAAAGGCTAGGGAAATTGGGGATGGGGATGTGGAGGTTTGCTTCCGCTGTCTTTATCAAAAATGCATGTAATTTCCACTCTCATTATTGTTCAAAAATAACATCATAAACCACTTCAAAGCTCCCACCAGATTGGATCTCCAGGGAGAAGAGGATGTAAGAGCCACATAATCCAACAACAGGAGGAGAGTATGGACTGAGTTGGCATATAAAAACGCTTCATATTAAGGAGCAAGAGGTGATGGTGTCTCAACATGACAGGATTGAGTATAAACAGGGAAATCTGTCTTCCGTTTTTGTCACCTCAGAACACAAAGCCAAATTGGAGTGACTTCATAGGAGAACAGCAAAATGATTAGGGGACCGAAGGCTTGATTTATGTGGCGAGATTAAAAGAGCACAGAGTAATGTATATTTTGGCTAAGTGATTGCTAAGAGGAGCAGGATAACAGCCTCCAAATATGTGAAAGATGTAAATGCCTCAGGAGAGGAAGAATCCTTTGGCAAGATGCAAATGGACAGCGCAAAGGACCAAGAGGAAAGAATTTGAGTTAAATATGAGAAGAGAGAGGGAAAATGCTCACCGTGAGAACGGATCACATGCTTGGAAAATCAGTGAGTATCCTCATTCTTGGGACATCTGAGACATCCTAAATAAAATCTCCAGGAGGCTTCCTGATGGAACAGTTCTTTACTGGTGTGATGCTATGGAATCAGCGGTCCCTTGGGTCAAAGGCAGACAGAAAGCAGAGCCATGTGTGTATGTTTGTGTGCATTCCTGTGGTATTTGGAGGCATGTTGTTAGTTGAATTTTGGTTTAAATATAGACAAAGGAAAAATAAGAGAAAGCAAAAAATATTTTCCAGCTGCACTGAAATGGACACATTAATACTCTTACGAGTAACTAAGAGGAAAAACTCTCCTATTGGATTTTGGCGATTGACTTAATATTAGAATCAACTCCGAAGGTCATCTTGCCCTCTCATGACATCATTCAGAGGATGTAGGTAATTATATCTCAGCTCTGCTGTCCACAGTTCCTAACCTCATGGTTGGGAAGGGACGTCATAACATATGCCACTTTTGGAGGATGTGGAATTTTTTATTTAAATGCCTTTCACCCCATCATAATAATAATTAAAAAAAAAATCTTTGAAGCAGTTAAGTCTATAGCAGCCTGGAGCAGTATGGTATCAACTTTTGTAAATGTGGAGTAAACAATATTGATTTGGAGACATGGAGAAAAGGTGTTTGCATTCTCATGCAACCCTTCTCTGGCCCTCTGGTCCCCTTTAACACAGGCAGATGCCAACACACGTGCTAGTTTCTAAAAAGGCATCATTTACTGCCATTTTCCCAGGGGAAAAAACTATGAAAATCTCCCACACTGTGAATGAAAGAAAAAGTTGGGGGACAGAGGGTGAGGAGGAGACTTTCCACCCCCTCTGGCCTCCTTCCCTCCTCAGTTTTACAGCCAACCAACAGGAAGTCTCTTTACCTCTAGCAACAAGGTCAAGTGAACAGGCCCCTGCACAGCCAGCGCTCTGTGGAGTGACCAAGTGCTCCAGCTGCCATCCGCGTGAGACTGAGCACATCTGCTCGGAGATGTTTTCAGCTTTCCCTGACCTGGGGCATGGGAACCTCAGAACATTTCCTAACCCAGGTCTCATTAGCTTCATACAATTAGATTACTGAAGAATGCAGTTGACGAAAGGCACATATTATTTATAATTTCCATTAGCAATAAAAATTGCTCCAGACGAAATTTCATGAGGCCATCTCATGTCGTTTGTCACACGATTAATCTTACCAAGGGGTGTGTGAGGGGAGGAGGGTAGCATAAGGGAGTCATAGGAAATATTTGCCTGCCAAATCATTGATGTATGTTTTCAGTTTTCTCTCTTTCACATAGGAACTGTTACTACACTTGGTTTAGTTGTGTGTGTGTGTGTATGTGTGTGTGTGTATGTGTTTTGGTTACCGCTGTGGGTTATGTTTGGCAAAGAGACATAAAAAAATTCGTAAAATATTATTTTTCAACTTGTGAGTTTTTATGAGAATGAGTTCAGGGATAAGTGATTACTGGGTTGACATTTACAGTTTAGGGTCTAAAATGTCATTAACAACATTTTAAAGTAACACACTGATTGAAGTGGGAGGTGACTGGAAGGGAGCTGGGAGCCTGGGATTAGGTGTGAAGTGGTTGTCTCCAGTGCCTTCTCTGTCAAGTGCCTATGTTCAGTCCTTGCAGAAGACACACAAATATCCTCTATAATTCAATGCCCCCACTTGTATAGTTAGGAGGTTGCATGAAATGAATACTAAGAGTCTGCATAGATCTAATGTCATTTAAATTAATTGGCTAATGATTAAGGTAGTAAATGTTTTTTAAAACCATATATAAATATGTATTTATTTGAAGGGTGATAGACTAATATATTGCAACATGGAATCTTAGATTCTTTTGGGGGGAAAAACAGAAATAACTTATTCTTTTTCAATATGTGCAGCAAATAAACAGCAAATTGAATGGACAAAATGAATTTCCTCTCATATAGCTGATTCCTTCCCTTCTTTACCTTTCCTGCATATTTATGAGATTATTAGTTATTAAAGGCTTCATAGTAAGGTGAAAAGGGTAGAAAGGAAATGTTCCCTTTTTTTGCTAAAATTGTGCAAGAGAATTCTGTCCTTAATTATGCTACCCTAAGTGTAGTGTTCAGTGTTCTTGAGGAATAAATTCAAACTAGTTTGGATTATAGTAGAATACAGGTATAACAAACTCAATAGATCACAGAGTAGCTCATTCTCAGTTTCTATGATCTTCCCTAATGGAGATCCCAGATGTGTGCACTTTCTATTTAATAGAGCATCTTACCATACTTTCTGAGAGAAGGTTTCTAGTAAGCATATGAATCATTCTTTAATGCAGAAGCTATAAAAAGAGAACATTAAGTTAGGTTTCTCTTTGCTATTGTATTTTAGTAATTCTTTAATGATATGAGGACATTTTAATGTGAAAAATTATTTGGTGGCTGGTAAATTTTAATAATGTAATTGTTAAGTACTTACAAATAATGTGGACATCATGGGTCCAAACAGCAATTTATTCATTCATACATTCAATCACTTACTCATAAATTTAATGGACACCTATTAAGTACATACAGTCTTTTGCATTTACAATTTTATACAATTTTATAAAGATTAGTTTTCTTATATATAACATGCTAATTTACATTGAACCAAAAATATATTAGAAAGACAGGTCCTAACTTTCCATAGCCAGAGCCATCCAATTGTCCAACTTTGTATGGCTTGATAGAAAGTACACAAACTGTAGAATCAGTCTGATCCAGATTTGGATTTTTAGATTCTGCATTCTGTAATGTTGCCTACCTAGGTTAAGCCGTTTTACCACTTGGAAGTTCTATCTTTGAAACCTGGAAATTGGAGATCATAATAACTCTTTAGGCATGTCATGGATTAGCTTGTCAATAGTATCTTCTACAGTTCTGGTACCTTGTACACATTCGGAGAATAAATGTTCTTATTTTATAGAAATAATTTAAAAGTTGAGTCAGTTTGGGAGGCTAGTATTTATTAGGGAAAAAAACAAAAGTTTACTACAAAAAGAGAGTACCAAAGCTATTTTTAATTGTTTTTTAGAGTATAATTTGTTATTTAATTTGGACAAGCTGAAATTCATACAATTTAAACTGCAACCCTTATGTTTCGGGTGATGGAGGAAGGGAGTCTCAATGTTAACTTTAACTGGAAAATTACTGTTAAGACTAAAAAGACCAAGTCAAATTAAACATAAAATCTCGAAGTGCTGCTGCCTCTTAAATCTAAAATTAAATGCATTTTTTTAAAAGTTAAGTAATTTACTGGCAAATATCTTTATTATGTATTTGTTAAAGACAATGTAATCATCTATTAGACTGTAAGTCAACTGATTCCCAGTGACTTGGGCAAATAAAGATTCAAATGTGGATCTGTTATTCCCTTTCTACCCATTTATTCTATTGGTAGAATGCAAAACTACTATTTTTCTTGGTAACTGAAAATGATTTAATTCAGAATTATCATTTGAAACATTGAAATAATAAATATTAAATATATATCAATGGGTTTCAATAAACTTCTGTTTAAAAATGCAACTAGCAATGAAAAAATATGTAATCCTTGTAACATGAACATTACTATTATTCTCACTATATTCTCAAAAATCTGCTCTCACGTGACTTTTTTCATCAATATGACTGATATTTACAGTTATATTTCATTTTCTCATCATCAGTCTTTGTTTTCTAGATGAGAAACTAATTCTAGTAGCTATTTTTAGTAACTCCTATCAAACTGGAAACCATATCACCTTCATGTGAGGTAATCAGAAAGGTTAGGCATCAATTTGTCAGTTCTGTGTGTGGCCAGTCAAAATGTCTGACTTAGTAGATCAAGTTTGATCTTAAACATGAGGAGACAGAGTCAAAAGTGTAGGAAAGAAACCGTGGATTTGATAGGCAAGTGGGTGGGAAATTCTCTCTAAAGTTTTATGATAAGTAATTAAAGATTTACTTAAAATGGTTTGAGACAATTAGTTTTTATAATTGAAAATACCTTTCATGGAGTTCCCGTCGTGGCGCAGTGGTTAACGAATCCGACTAGGAACCATGAGGTTGCAGGTTCGGTCCCTGGCCTTGCTCAGTGGGTTAACGATCCGGCGTTGCCGTGAGCTGTGGTGTAGGTCGCAGACGCGGCTCGGATCCTGCGTTGCTGTGGCTGCGGCATAGGCCAGTGGCTACAGCTCCGATAGGACCCCTAGCCTGGGAACCTCCACATGCCGCAGGTGCGGCCCTAAAATGACAAAAGGCAAAAAAAAAAAAAAAGAAAATACCTTTCATAAGGATTTTTATTTGCCATGCACACCTTCTTTCAAATGAGTAAGTAGCAATTTTCTTTTTTTAACCTTCACCAAGATTAACTTCTATACAACTGAGAACTTGATAAAGTGTGAGGAATAATTTTAGAGTTGGGTGTTCTGGGTCAGGCACAGCCCTTGAATGCAGGGTATCCTGGACAAAGACTTTGGAGAGGGCAGATCTGGCATTAGCATCTTAGCACATACTCTGGTTGGAGATAAGCCAGGAGGCAGATAGGGAGGCCAAGAAAAGAGGTGCCAGGGCTAGAAGATAAGCAGCACAATGTTTGGCACACAGTAGGTGCCTCGTCAAAGTTTACTGAATGAAAGAATACGAAAATTGGCTTTCAGGTTTGATAAGCACAAGTTAAAAAAGAAAAATAAGGGAAGAAATTCTATGCTTACCTACCTAAAGCTAGATATGAAAATTAAAAAAAAAAAAGTCAATGAAAATAATGTAAAGCAATAGGGAAAGAATGACAAAAATAGATTGAACCCACCTTCTCTCAGAAATCCATTCCAGGATCCATTTCTCTGTTGGAGCAAATACTTGGCTGCTTCCCTTCATTCTCTTCTGCCCTTTGTACTTGTTGTCTAGGAAGGAAGCCCTACTCGTTGAATTTAAAGCTATTGATCTATTCTCGCTGAGGCGTTACTCCTTAAGGACCTCATCCTAACTGTTGGATCAGTAAGATAAATAGAGCCAAACAAATAGATCAAAATATGTTTATGATCTCACTTTATTCCATTACAAGGCATATAGATAACAAAGATGGAGTAGGGAGAGAGAGCTTAGGACATGTAACGCTTATTCATATGGACGTAGCTAAAAATTACTGGGAAAATACATTTGTCTTTTTTACACTGTTTGCCTTCTAGCACTCAGCACAGTGTTTATGAGTAACCTCCTGGACCAAATCAATTAGGAAATACAGGCAGGAAAACTTAGGAAATTATTCTGTTTCTTTGATAAAGTCTCAAGTTTGGAACAGATAAGAGATCAGATTGATTTTTATGGTTGATGTTGAAATTCATAGACTATCTGCCTGGCTTTACATTCACTTTCTCCGTGTAACACATTCATGACCTCCTCAGTAACAGAAACTTTTTCTTGAATTACCCAAATTATGACCTCAGAAATTTGCTTAGCAGTATTTTAAGTCCCCCACCCCTTCCCCCTTGCTTTTATTTTTCCTTTCAGGTGATTGTTGCAAATTCTTCTCTTTACAGACACTATTTAAGCTAATGTGATGTAATCATAGAAAAGATGAATAGAATTATAATAATTAGATGAAAAGAATACAAATCCTCAGATAAAGATTCAAATTTTACTAAAAAAGCACAAATATGATTCACATGGGCTCACAACACTTTCTACATAGAAATAGGGTGATCCTTTGACAGTGTGATTTGTTTCTATGTTGCTGTGACTTGGAAAAGAGCTGCAAAGGGCTCAGGAGTTCTGGTGGGATATCTCTTCAATTCTCCAGACCTGGGGGCAAAGACATTCCAAAACATAAATTTGTGCCTTCCATTGTTGCCTGTGCATATTTCTCTCCTATCCAAATGAATGTTTACTGATTGTAGGAAGTTCTTTAACCTCAATGAGAGTCCTAATGCCCTGATCCTGATAGTAAGTAGCCAAGTTTCTATGATCAAGTTTTGTTTGGATTTGTTTTGTTCTGTTTTTAGCTCTCCAAGCACTTACCCTAAGACAAAATATGTCCAGTGAAAGGCTTATCAAATCCCCTAAATATCTAATATTTTAACATATGCTGTCATGTGATTACATTTTCCTTGCGTATTGAAACATAATGATGAGATACTTCCTGAGCTAAAGCACAAAAGAATATATCTGATATAATTATCCACCTAGATAATATAACTTATGCTTGAAAACACTGTATAGTACTCCAGACCATGAAGATATTACTTTATAGACATCATCACTGTTAAAGATCAGTTCTTAAAAATGCAGTCACATTGTATATCCCTAATGAGACTTGATGATCCTGCACATCTAATAGTTTAAATCCTTAAATATATGATATACATACATGTATGACATATATTTATACACATACACACATACACAAATCATTTGTGATTTGTGGCTCATTACATCAATAATTGTAATCTTTTAGCATTAGGACAATCTCACACTGTAACAGAGACTGAGAAGTTGAAATTAAGCGTCATGAAATGCAGAATAAAATTATAAAGACTCTCTTGTAATACAAAATTCATGGAAACAAAACTCTAATTTCCTGATGGATATATTATATTAGTGTAATGGATACCTCAGTGTAGTTAAATTGCATTAAATGGTTATTAATGCTTGAATAAACTTCAAGGAAGTGGGTACTGGTTGAAATGGGGTAATATTTTGTTCTGCTAAATTATACGTTAATTGGTATTTCCTCTCTTGTAAAAGGACCTAAAGGGTTTAATAAAATATGTGGTAGAAACATTATTTTTTTTTTCCTTCTTGAGATGTTAAGTCAAGAGTTTAACTGGAAGTGTTTCAAACCTTTCCCAGAAAATTCTTCAGCATTTGTGATGACATGCGTTTCAGGGACTCCCAAAAGTAAATAATTAAAGCTTTTAGTCATCCAAATAATGATAGACTGCATCATGGGAAAAATGTTACAAATTGTGCAGTGAAGATTTGTTTTCTTAGTGCGTGTTCCATGGAGGGGAGGCAGGGGGAGAGAGAGAGAGAAGCATTCCATAGGCAAGTGCAGGCCATCTTTGTTATTCTCAAGTTACTTCAAAAACTGTATTTGATAATGCATGGAATAAGACCTTGTAGTTCATTTTCACTTTATCAGATTATGAAAAATACCAGAAACCTCAAGTTTTACCTGAGGGATGTGGTGCTTCTGCTCCGCATGAGGAAAACAGCTGCAACCAAATCCTTGACTCTGGCCAGGGTAGGGTCTTGTTTTGAGCTTTAATTTTTTAGAGTGAAGTTAACTCTGTGATTAAAATTAGTTCTCTTGCCCCCACATGCTTAAAGGGGACAGAGTACTTAAACAATGTATAGTTTTCAGGACTGAACACAAGTGAAACAAGTACAGGGGGGCATGTCAGGAAAATTAAGTTTGGGAACTTAGAAAGCATGCAGAGATTTACAAGCCAGTGCATTGACTTCTATTTAAACATTACTTAGAGGTTTTGGTGCTCTGTTCTCATCTTCTGGGAGGCACATCTCATTCTCTTCAGGGTCAGTAGTCATACAGTGTTACTCAAGTGCCATACAAAGGAGGAAGCAAGGGCCACACTATCTAAAATAAAGGACAATGTGGCCCAGTCTTTGGGACTTCGTCCCAGAGATGAAATATTTGTAGCACTGTAAAAGCTAAACTCATGGGGCTGGCAATTCCAAGTAACTAAGACCAACAGGAAATGACCCCCAACTCCTGGGTGACACTTTGCTTTCAATTGAAACACACTTATCAACAGGAAAGTTAAAAAAAGAGAAACTACGGAAAAGAAGTGAAGAGTCATTAATCAAGGCACCAAAGTGGAAAATGGTATGTGCACTTCAGGAAAACAGGGACATGGTAAGGTCAGTGTAAACCCATGACCATTTAAATCTGTCACTGAAAACTCTGTGTACCACCAGGTCCTTTAGGGGTATATATTGCCATAAATATTATATAAAATTTAAAAGAATAAAATCTCAGCTAAACCCACACACTTGAGATGCATATAAACAATCACATACAGTGAGCAAGAAAAATTAAGCATCCTCAACTTTCAGTGTATTAGTCAACTGACACAAGCTACTTTCCTGGTTCAGGATTTTAGGTTTTGTATTGGATTCGATCACTTTGAGCTTCTTCAGAGGCCACTGCATTTGCTATTTTTAAAGACACCCTTTAGGTTGATGTAACAGAATCTTATTTTTCCAGTGATTCATAACTAGGAAATACCTGGCTTCCAATGATTCTGGTATTTTGTCATCTAGTTTACACCGATGGAAACCATTGTTGTTTCTTTTGTGCATGGATGGTTCAAACAGAAAATCCTGCATCATTATGTCTTCTCTGGAGAAAACATAAAAAAATTGTATTGGTCTCCAAAGACAATGCACCTAATAACACAGCTCATGAGAAAATATCTTCCTTTCTTTTAACATTTCCTAGACTATGTGGAGGAAATAAAAGATCAAATTCCATGCCAGCACCAAAGTAAGCATATTGTTTTCTTCACAAGATTTTAATCCAAAGAAATCGCGTAAACTATGTTTATTGCCTAGGTAAAATAAAAACAAACAAACAGCCGCTAGATGGCTTTAAATCACAAGATGTGATTGCATTTGCTCAGTGGAGAGCACTGGTGACAGCAGCGTTCTCCTTACTCTACCACCTCACTAGCTCTGTGACCTTAAGTGAAATTATCTTATATTCCTACGTTTAATTTTCCTCCTCTTTAAAATAGTACACCCATACCCTAAAGTTGTGGCAAGATTTTCATAGCACATGTTTAAGTGTTTTGTTTTGTGTTTTTCCACAGTCTGTAGCCCCTCACACATAGAGGAATATCAAAAGGAGTAATCATTATATTTATGTCTAATTAAACCCAAGGAATTCATCATAGCAGGTAATATTTCACAAATTGTAGTAATAAAGGTTCTTCTAAGTTAGCAATCCTTTCAATATTAAACTTTTCCCTCCTAAGAGCCCATAAACTTTAGCAAATTCTTCTCTTATTAGATCCCCACCCAAATTCCTGTGACTAGAAAAACCGATTACGTCATCTCACCAGAGAAGCTTATTGTCTGTCCCCTGTAGATATAACTCACCCCCATCCTTCCCACCTTGTTTAACTCAGAAAAAAGTCCTACATCTGGTGCTCACCTTCCTGCCACAAAGTGGATGTTTCTTTTCCCAGTAGCTCTCTAAACAAGAGTAATAATTATCAGTGTAGAAAGGGGTGTAGTAATGGCTGCCAAATATTTCTTGTCTCTATTTGGAGGTTTATCAGATGTCTCTGTCTCACACAATTTCTAACCTCATCCCAAAGCCATATGACGATCTCAGGAATGCATAGTCTAGACAACTGCATCAAAGCGTGAAAATCAGTTTCTTTCACGTTTTTGTCTGGAGGTTTTTATCCCCTCCTCCAGACCCTTTACTTTCCATTTTCTGAGACACTTTGGGGACTCTTATAAAGGATAAAGCAGCCTGGGAAATATGTAAATGGGAGATTCTCAGGTGTAAAGATATGAGCTTATTAGTCTACAGCCATGATAAAATCTGAATAACTGAGAAGTGAGGGGAAAATTGAGCCACAGTTAACTCTCTTTTGGCACATAAGGAATGATTGCTAGGTTAAAAGAAGGAATAATCGAGTTAGCACAGAAATATATCATTTATTAAATTCATTTCTGGGCAGACATAAGGTGGTCATATGATTAAGAAGATGATAAAAAATGCTAGTCCCACTCAGAAATTTTAGTTCAGATACCTAAAATTAAAGAAAATTCTACTTTTTGAAATATAGATCACATATTCCCTTTCTGCTGACAAAAGCAAGAGAGTTAAACTTGGAAGATCAGTGAAAGATTTACAGTGGAATCAATCCCAATTCTAACAGCATTTGGAAACCTCTGGAAACGGTGGAGAAAAACCTGAAAGAAGCATTTGGGGATGTACATTTTACCGGTTAGTATGACCAAGGACCTTGGAGAGTCAAAGACAAGCATAGAGTCATCGCTCTTGTATGATTAAAAAGGGAGGGGTGTGCCCTGAGAAAAACTGTAAAGATAGAGAAGGTGACAGCCTATGGACTTTCAGTGGCGGACCCTGTTATTACAGGCAGCCTGTTTTTTGTTTTTTTGTTTTTTTTTCAAGCCTTAAGTTCAGGGGCTGACAATTCGTAGCATTTCCATAGCATTCTAGGTTACTGCTTCTGCTAGAGGCAGAAGGGGCAAAGAAATCTTTCTAATGTGTTCACTGGCTTTGAGTGAAATGTTAGCCATGTGGCATAAAATCTAGCGTGAGATTCCACTGGCCTATGGGTATGGGTTCTCAGGACATACACAGCAGCCTGACATGATGGTGGGACCTGCAACCCTCAGAATGGAATTCAGAATCCTTCTTTATGTTGTGTCTGGAAGTTGAAAACAGATATTAGGTCAACAAAGAGGTTAATATCAATATGCAGAAGCAATAGCGTGCAGTCATAACAGATGTGTGACATGCTGTTCTGTCAAAGGAGATTTGTGACTAGGAAATGTCAGTTATTAGTGGCCTAATAGTGGTAACATTGCTGATTTATATCATAATGTAGATGATGATAATTATGGAATTATGGAAGGCCATGGTCTCTCCATCGTGAATTTGGCTTTTAACATGTTCCTTCTCCTTTTGGAAAAAAAAATGTTATTGAAGCTATTATGTTATTACTACATTCTAGGACAGAATGAATGAACCTATTTTCCCGGAATGACAGATGATCACAGAATCATCATCCACTCAGACAAAATAGCAGCAGACACCAACTCAGTTAGTGCTCCCCAACAGAATATTTTTTCAACTTTCATTGCCTCAATTCTCCTTGGTCATATATCTGCTAGTTCTGATCAAATTATTAAAAAAAGTCTAAGCCATTATAAAGGAGGAATTAGATTTGATCTTTCTACTTAGAAGTGGCAACCCAAATGTGAATTAACAAAAATGTACTGAGCAACTATTGCAGTCAAGATGCTGTCTTAGTGCATCTGGGGAGATGACGAGGGAAAGATAGGTAGGAAAGAGAAATGCGTATTGTGCATAGTATAATTATACAGATGAACTAAACATACTCGGAAAGCTCAGTAAAATACCCATATTACATATTAAATCAGCAGCACAAGAGAGGCCACAGAGCAATTCAAAATACAGTTTCTATTTGAAGAACCAGGACATAAAATTCTACAAATGCGGAGCAGAGGAGACTGCAGTGCTCTGGGCTGGGCTGAGGCTACAACTATCCTAGAAATGAGAGAAAAGGGACAGTGTGGCCAATATGAGCACAAGCTCAGACAAAAGAGCACGGGACGTGCTTCCTGAAGCTTGGCTGTATTATCAAAGACTGGGTTTAGAAGTGGCATGGATAATGTTTTACCTATTTTTCAAGGTAAATTCAAGGCCAGCTTGGTTGGTAGTGGAGGGTAGCTCAGGCCACTCTGAAAACTCAAATGATCAGAGCTAAACATTGTAATAAAATGTTAACGGAGGAGTTGAAGGAAAGAAATCCATCAGCTCTAAAGTCCATATGTATTAGGACAGAGTGGGCAAAGTGAAGATCTACCCTCTCCCTTCACACACAAACACAGTTGGCTATGAGACTATAGGCCAGGCATCAATTTTATACTTTTGTTGCCATTCACACTGTATTTAATTGATGAAGAAAATGTGCTCAATATCTCATTAGCAATGTCCAAAATATATTCCTTCTTAAGATACAGTCGGGATGAGGGTGTACTACAAGACGACAGATGTTGAGATGAAAAGGATAAGAGTGTGTCCCTCCCCATTGCATGTGATGTCACTGCAGAGGAGACACACACCCAAACACATCAGAACTGGCTGTAAAAAGGGGCAGCTGCTGTTCTAAGTACGACCTTGCACTCAGAAACCTAGGACTGCCAGGGAAAGCGAAACAGATGCCCTGCTGGACTTACTTAATGGTGTGACGCTTTTATATAATGGACTGAGCTTTGGTATGGCTTAAAAAAAAAAAATTCCAGGGAAACCTTTAAGTTTCTTGGATCACTGGACTTGTGGAAGTTTATTCTGATTACTACTTCAGGAATTCATAAGACCTTTCTATTTGAAAGCTTTAAAACCTTCTGTGGGCATTGCTTTTATTCAAATGATATTCTGCTTTGTTAGTATATGTCTACCTGTAACTACACTGAGCCTTTCCTACTTTGGCATTAGAATGAAAATATCTATGTTTTCTAATTTAACCAGAAATTTGTTTTTGTATTTGCCTGCACTCGGAGAGACTCTTCAAGGTTAACAGGGTCCCGCTCCCACTTTCCTGTAACTCCCTATACAGGCTCAAATTTCAGGATAATTCATCCAATCTCCTTACTCCCTATAATGGCTTCTCAGCTGTTGAGACTTTAGGGAAATAAAAATTATGTTTTTCAGCTTTGTGAGATTTCTGCAGTACACCAGGAGAAGCACCTAGTCCTGTGTAATTCAGTAACAGTATAAGGTACCATAGGTTCACCAAAGTACCAAATGATCTTCCGAAGTTTCCTCAAAGTACCGCTTCCCCCCCAACTCACACCAAACTTCTAAGGGAATTTGAAAAATCCCTGCTTGGAATCTCCTTAAATTTCCAAATATAGGCCTCTACACGTTGATTTTTAATTAATTATCAGAGATAACATAAGTCATCCTGGAGGTCCAGTTGCTAATCCTCCTAGTCTGCTTTCATCTAGGACGTGGACAATTCATCCACAGTAAAATTTAATTTTAGCTATAATTACAAAAGTTTGAAATTAAATCTCACTAGTGCTATGCTTCCATTAATATGGACAAAATAACTGATCTACTTAGGATTAATGTGGGGGACAAAAGTAAGATTTAATTTTTAACTTTTATAATTAATTGGGCAAATGTGATAAAGGATTTTGTTTCAGAGAGAGAGAAATAGAGAAAGTTTCAGAGTTTCAAGGAAGACATTCCAGCAATCCCTCAAACCTCTTATATCCTTAAAGGATATTTTTTTAAGGCAATATGAACTGTAGCTCAAACTAAAAATAATATGTAACAGCTCTCAATCTTGAGGAGCTGAAACTCGAGCTTATAGTTTATTTCTCTCCAACAATTAAAGAAGATGGGGATACAGGACAGAATTCTAACTTTTTATATAATACGGGATTACTACATAAGTCAATTATTTTGGTAATCAGGGTGACCATAAGGAATATAATACTCTTACACGGAAGAGGTACCAGCTCTTCAATTACTTTATCACAGTCAACATTTCTTCGTGCTGCTAATATTCTCAGTGATGGATAAGTTTCAAGTTATTAAGTTTTAGAAAATTAAAAGAAACTGACAAGCATATTAAGAACCAGACTCTGAGATGCATTCAAGAAAATCTTGACTCTTGTTTTTCTGGTTCTTATTTATTCTACTTAATGACAACTGTGGTTTGTGGAATGAAACATTCTCAAGTTTCAAAAATTTCCAGCTTAGACCATAAAGGGAGTAATCAGTGGAAAGAGAGATTCACGATATGCTCCAACCATAGAGTTCTCAGAGAATATGGACAAGCTGGTCTTTCAGTAACCTTGATGTGAATTACTCCAGTGGGAAATACTAATGAGTAATAGAATGGAAATGATGTTCATCAGTAAGCTGAGGCAACAGGGACGCTGCAGGAGGGGACCATTATAAGAGAGACATACTTAACCACAACTTCCTTTTGCCTCAGACGTTCAGGTGACTGGAGATTTCTTTTGCTCTCCTCTTTCTTCTGCAAACCTGTTGTCTTCACTGTACTGGTAGCTTCTGGAGTAAACACAAGATAAAAGGTGATGATACAACATTTAGATAGGTTGCTAAAGAAGAAAAGAGAATGTCCTAAGTTCTGTGAATGGATACCACCTGTGGTTTTAGTAATCACAGAGAGAATAATTAATTAATCATGAGGACAGGCTCAAGTTTTATAGTCCACAATTTCTTTTATTTTAATGAACGAGGTTTACATTTTAAGAAAATTGAACACAGGAGTTCCCATTGTGGCTCAATGGTTTAAGACCTGATCTGTGAGGATGCAGGTTAGATTCCTGGCCTCATTCATTGAGTTAAGGATCTGGTGTTGCTGTGGCTGTGGCCTAGGCCCCAGCTATAGCTGTTATTCAGCCCCTAGCACAGGGAACTTCCATATGATGTAAGTGTGTCCATAAAAAGAAAAAAAATAATAATGAGAGAGAAAAAAATTGGAGATGATTTCTCATAGGATCAATGATATATTTGTTTGTTAGACTGCTTGAGAAATTCCAAATGATCACAAATGTGGAAAACTAAAAAATTATTTTGAGTGTAGGCATAACAAAATAATTATGACCAATGGAATCCAATAATAAGATATATAAATGAGGCATAGTCTACTTTTATTGGATAAAAAGAGCTATTTTGTTTTGGCAAATAAAAGAATGTATGGATTAGGAATTCCCTGGTGGCCTAGCAGTTAAGGATCTGGTGTTGCCACTACTGTGGCATGGGTTTAATTCCTGGCCCAGGAACTTCTACCAGAATTGAAAAAAAAAAAGAAAAAAAGTCGTTCCCGTTGTGGCTCAGTGGAAATGAATCTGACTAGCATCCCTGAGACTTAGGTTCCATTCTGGCCTCTCTCAGAGGGTTAAGGATCCAGCATTGCCACGAGCTGCTATAGTTCGCATGTGGCTCTGGTCTGGCATTGCTGTGGCTGTGGTGTAGGTCAGCAGCTATAGCTCCAGTTCAGCCCCTACCCTGGGAACCCCCATATGCCACAGGTGCAGCACTAAAAAGAAAAAAATGAATGAAGAAACAAAACAGAAAAAGAATGTATGAATCGATTCATGGTTAAATTATTGGAACACTATAAAGTGGGAGTTAATTTTAAAAAGATCTGTAAATATACCAAATGAATATAGAGGGAGCATTGTATACCTAATTAGCATTAAACGAATAATAATTATTCAAGAACATATTTTACAGCATTTTAGTTGGTGATAAATCATTCAGAAATAATTGTGTAATATGATATACTGTAAAGTGATATGAAATTCATTTTTTAAAAAAATATATTTTCCTAAAAGGCATCATTTTTCTTATTTAAAAAGGCTAGCAGTTATTGAACTTCACTTCCACATGTTAATATCCCATTAGCTGACACATAAAGAAACTTGTTGAAAGATGAAATGTAAGCCCCAAAATGAAAAAGAAGTTACTGACATTATCTGAATGACTTTAACTGGTAGAAGAAAAGAAACAGACTTTTCCATGAACATTTGTTTGATTTTGGTGTAGTTTGTCTCCAAAATGTGAAATTGATTTTTTTAATTATGATTAGATTAGATTAAAAGTGTGGAATGATAAATAACACTGGTCAGAAACTTCTCATAATAATCAGTTTTTTTTATTTTTTAATTGTTCTCTCCTCACCTTTGGTTAACATGCTAATACATTTTGAACTCTTCTATGTCAGATCAAAATACAACAAATCAGCTTAAAGCCCAAATTATAGTATAACCAAGGTGTTCATATAAGTGAATAATAAAAATAAATTGTATTCAATTCATCCTAACGGAAGAAGGAATCAGATATGTTTTATTCTAAATGATTGAAGACATTAGCTTTGGTTGTCAGCAAATTTATCTCTACTCTCACCACTGGTAAGCCTTCATGAGGACAGAGCCTGCTACAGTGGTTAGTATTGCTTAGCTACCTAAGGATAACTGTGTAATCAGTGATACGTGTTTGTCAAAACACCTGGGATAAAAACCTAGTATGGGTGCAATTTTAATTATTTTGAAGAACTTTTAACTAACTGTAATTAAATTATATAATGAAATATTCTTGAGTCAGAAAAAAATATTTTCTGTAGGGTTTAGGGAGGTAACCTTAAAAATATCCATAAACAATGCAGAGTCATCCCAGTCTATGTATTAGAATTTGTGTAACCTTACAAAATTCCTATTATGAGGTAAGATCAAAAAAGGAGTAGAACTTATGTCTAGCATCACATCAACAGATGTTTTTTCTTCATTGAATGTCTTTGTCAATCTGTTGGACAGAGAGTCACTCACAGACAGTCAGGTCGCTTGCATTCTTTTCAAGGCTTTTTAAATTGACTTATCAAAATTCCAAATGTTGTTTATCACTTTGTGTTTCCTATCCATAGAGTGAAAAATTTTCTAACACACTTTACAGGCACTTTTTTTTCCTTTCTGAAATGAAAGGAGAATATATGGAAAGGCATTATGCATAAAGCTGAAAATTCTTGTACCTAATGTGCTACAATCTGATTGCTTATGTCCCTCCAAAATTCCTGTTGAAATCCTAACCCCCAAATTGATGGTGTTAGGAGGAAGGCTTTTGAGAGCTAATAGATCACGATGGTGGGCCTCATGGATGGTCTTTGTGAAAGAAGCCCAAGAAAGCTCCCTCATCCCTTCCTTGGTGTAAGGTTACAGGAAGATGTGTGTCAATGAGGAAAATGAGTCTTACCACACACTGAACATAAGGGTACCTTGATCTTGGACTTCTCAGCCTCCAGAACTATAAATAGTGAAATAAATAAATGTTAGTTGTTTTAAAACCACCTTGTCTCCGGAATTTTTTTGTAGAATTCCAAATGCATGGAGACATAGTATCACATTGGTTGGATTATTGCCACAACAATTATTAGTTTTGTGACTTTGGTTAGGTTTCTCAAACTCTCAAATCCCTAGTTTCTCATCTGGAAAAGGAGAATGAGAATTATAGTATTTAAATCTATATCCTTATTGCTAGGACTAACAATATTAAAGAACCTAATAATTCCTGGTACATATTAAGGACAGAAAAACCTTACTATATATTTTTTTCTAATTGAATTGTTGTTAAATTTATGACAACCTCTTTTGAGAGTAAAGTTCTATAATTTTGACTCATGCATGGAGTCATATCATCACCAGCAAAATCAATACACAGAGTTCTATCACCCCCCCAAAAAAAAATCCCTCATGCTACCACTTTGCAGTCAAAACCTTCCTTGATTTATAACCCTTGTAGCCCCTAATCTATTCTCCATAACTGTTTCTTTGTCTTTTTCCAGAATGTTGTATAAATAAAATCTTATAATATACTGATATTTGAGACTGGTTTCTATCGTGTAGCATAATTTATTTGAGATTCATCCATATGGCTCCATACATCAATAGTTTCTTCCTTTCCCTTTTTATTTTGTCTATTTTTGTTTGTTTATTCATTACCTATGTCGGAATATTTGAGCTGTTTTCAGTATTTGTGGTTACAAATGAAACTGCTGTAGACACTGCATATAGGTGTTTGTTTTGTTTTTATATGTGAACGTCATTTATAAATAATTCACACAGATACAAATCATGCATAAGGATGTACAGTTCACTGATTCAGTGTATTCACAGAGTTGTGCAACCATCAACTCAATAAATTTTAGTTACCACCCAATGGTAACTCTATGTGGAACATTTTGAGGAACTGTCAAACTGTTTGCCAAAGGAGCTGCCACATTTTAGTCACATCAGCCATGTATGATGGTTCCAGTTTCACACCCTTATCAACAACTGATTTTTCTCTGAGTTTTTTAATATAGCTATCCTAGTGGCTGTAAAATGATTTCACTGTGGTTTTGATTTGTCTTTCCTATGGGGCTAATGATATAAAACATTTTTCAAGTAGTTTTTAGTCATTTGTATATCTTCTTTTGGATAAATATATATTTATAAATTTGCCCATTTATTTTAAAAATGAGCTTTTTGTATATTTATTAATTTGTATGAGTTCTTTATATATTCCAGATACAAGTCTTATCACATATATAACTTGCAAATATTTTCTCCTATTTTTTGCATTGCCTTCTACCATTTCTTAATGGTATACTTTGGATCAAAAAATAAAAATTTATTATAATGAACTTTAAGTTTTTATTTTTTTTATTTTGTCCTTTGTGTTTTTGGTGTCTATAGGTGAAGATTTTGATTAGCACAAGGACACAAAGCTTTACTATATTTTTTTCTAAGACTTTTATAGTCTTAAATTTAAACCCATTTTCATTTTGAGTTCATTTTTGTGTATTGTGTAAGGAGTTCAACTTCATCCTTTTGCATGTGGATATCATGTTTTCCCAACACAATTTTTAAAAACTATTCTCTTCCAAGTAAATTGCCTTGGCACACTTTTGTCAAAACAAATTTACCATAAATATGAAGGTTTATTTCTGGCTCTCAATTCCCTTCCATTTATCTAAATATCAACCCATATCCCAGGTGCATATTTTTTGACTACTATGGACTCATACAAAACTTTGTTTATTTATTTATTTATTTATTTATTTATTTATTTATGCATTTATTTATTTATTTGCTTTTTAAGTCCTAAATCAAGGCATATGGAAGTTCCCAGGATAGGGGTTGAATTGGAACTGTAGCTACCAGCCTACACCACAGCCACAGCAATGTGGGATCCAAGCGGTGTCTGCAACCTAAACCACAGCTCAAACCAATACCAGATCCTTACCCAGCTGAGCAAGGCCAGGGATTGAGCCTGAATCATCATGGATACTAGCTGTGTTCATTTCCACTATGTCACAATGGGAAATCTGCCTCATGCCAAATTTTAAAATTGGAAAATGTAAGTCTTTCAAACCTATTGTTGTTCTTTGATTTTCAATAAGTTTAAGGATCACTTTGTCTGTTTCTATGAAGAAATCTGGAATTTTCATAGATATTGCATTGAATCTATAGATCAGTTCTGATAGTTTTGCCATGTTAAACATTGTCCTCTGATCTATAACCATGTATTTTTA
The DNA here is from genome assembly GCA_004024745.2 of Catagonus wagneri. NCBI lineage: Eukaryota > Metazoa > Chordata > Mammalia > Artiodactyla > Tayassuidae > Catagonus > Catagonus wagneri. The sequence goes on from PVHT020000521.1 coordinate 5,846,031, forward strand.
AAAAAAAATATTTACACCTTTAATTTCTTCCAATAGTGATTCATAGATTTCTTTGTTTTATTCCTGTATCACCTTTTATATTTTTAGCATCCATAGTAATACCCTCTCTTTTATTGATGTTAACATTGTTTCTATTTTTGTCAAAGTAGTGATTTATACATTTTCTTGATATTTTCTAAGAATTACCTTTTGTCTCTGCTGATTCTGTTTTATTTTTGTTCCGTACATTTTATTCCCTTTGCTTGCTTCTTATGTAACTTTTTAATTATTTTTCTAGTTTCTCAAGGTGGAAGCTCTGATTATCTAAGAGCTTTATTATTTGTAATATAAGTATGTGTTGCTATCAATTTTCCTCTTATCACTGCTTTAGTTATATTCTGCAAATTATGATGTACAGTAATTCTCTTAAAATATGTTTTTATTTTTCTTTATGACTTGCATTTATAACCATTGGTTATATAGAAGCATGATGTCTAATTTCAACCTTTTTGGGGATTTGGGGACTGGGATATTTTCTAGCTATGTTCTTCCTGTTATTAATTTCTATATTAATCCTTATATTATCAGAAAACACATTTTGTGTGATTTCCGTTATTTTAGAATTTTTTTAAGATTTGGTTTGTGTCCCAGATTATGATCTATCTTAGTAAATATTCCATGAACACTTGGAAAAATATTTATTCTGTATTTTCTGAGTAGAATGTTCTATAAACATCAATTGATTTCTAGCTCAGAGATCAGTAAAGTTTTTATTAATGTGAAAAGCAGTAAATATTTTAGACTTTCCAGACTAAGGAGCAATATTGAGGACATTATCTAGGTACTTATATAGTCATTTAAAATGCAATAATTTTAAAGTATAAAAAATAATCCTGGAGTTCCTGTCATGGCTCAGTGGTTAAAGAACCTGACTAGTATCCATGAGGATGTGGGTTTGATCCCTGGCCTCACTCAGTGGGTTAAGGATCCAGTGTTGCTGTGAGCTGTGGTGTGGGTTGCAGATAAGGCTCAGATCCTGTGTTGCTATTGCTGTGGCGTAGGCTGATAGTTGCAGCTCTGACTCGACCCCTAGCCTGGGAATCTCCATATGCCATGGGTACAACCCTAAAAAGACAAAAGACAAAAAAAAAAATCCTGAGCTCATGGGCTATATCAAAAAAAGGTGATAGTCCAGATTTTATTAGTAAGCCATAGATTGCCAACTCCTGTTCTAGTTAGTTGATGGTGTTAGTAACATTTTTTTGTGTTCTTGCTAACTTTCTACCTACCCGCTTTAAAAATTACACATGACTATTGACATCTTCAAGTATAATTATAGACTTTTCTATTTCATCTTTTTAAAATCAGTTTTTAAATATTTCTTTTATTCTGGAGTTCTCTATGTACAAAACTTTTAAGATTGTTATGGATTTGGAGTTTATTGATTTTCTCAAATCTGTGAATGGATGCTTTTCACAAAATTTTGGATATCTCCAACTACTGTTTCTTCATGCTTTATGCAACTCTCTTCTTTTTAGGAAATCCAATGACAAAAATATTAAACATTTAAGTATAATTCTACAAGTCCCTAAGCCTCTGCTAATTTTGATCATGTTTCTTTTCTTGTTTTGTTCACACTGGATAATGTCTATTGCTCTGTCTTCAATTTTACTGTCTCCTTCTTCTGTCCTTTCCACTATACTATTGAGCCCATCCAGTGATTTTTTTAAATTTCATATTTTCTTAAAATTTGCATTTGCTTCTGCTTTATGGTTTCTATTTCTCTGCTTAGCGTGTCTAACTTTCCATTCATTTCAGTAGTGTTTATATTTACCTCCTAAAGCATGATTATAATAACGTCTATGAAGTCTTTGTATGGTAATTACAATATCTGTGTAATCTCAGAATTCTCATCAGTAAATTGCCTTTTACCTTGATAATTGGTCAGATTTGTCTGGCTCTTGATCATATAGTCCTGGGGTTTTAACTTATAGTCCTGGGTAACTTTGGACTGTACCCAGAATATTTGGAAATGATGTAAGAAACTGAGTCTTCTTGCAAATTTCCTTCTGGCTCAGAGGGTTAAGGATCTGGTGTCACCACTGCTGTGGCTCTGGTTACAGCTAATGCGAGAATGCAATTCCTGGCCTGGGAACTTCTGTATGCCTGGGGTATGGCCAATAAAAAACAAGAAAAGAAATTGGGTCTTCTTAAAATCCAGTGGACAATTAACTAATTTTTGTTTGGTTTAACAGGCAATCAACTCATGTACAGAGTATCAGTCAGACTCCCTTCTTCAGGTGGTGATTCTAAAATAAGGTAAGTTTTCAAAGTGTTTACTTTATTCTTTGAGTCTATGATTCACAAGAGCAACTCAGAGGATAAGTTGGGACTTGAGCAGTGATTTATAGTTCACTTTTAAACCCTTAGCTAAGCTATGTGGGTGTGTTCTTCATACAGATGCTTATGGCTGACCTTAGGACTTATATTTATTCATACCTAAATATATGTTCTCCAGCTTACTCCTCTGTGGGATTTCCAGAGTTGTATCAACAATGCAACATCTTTGGGCTGTTTTTTTTTTGTTGTTGTTTGTTTATTTGTTTGGGGGGTATATTGTTTTGGTTTCTCTGGACAGAAAGATGAAATTCTCTTAGTGTTTTGGACTCTCATGTTGTTGTGCAGTTTCATCCATCTGGCCATCTGGGCATGCCTTTGGGGTAAGATAAAGAAAGAAGAGAAATTTTCCTGCATTCTTTGAATAAAAGGACATGTCTTCTCTGTTCTCAAGTCTGAGTGAGTGCTGAGTGTTTTTGTTCAGGATTAGGTACTTGTGCCATTTCTGCTCTACAGCATTGTAGTTCTGCTGTGGGATTGGCTTTGGAGTAGGAGGAGAGTTTTAAAATGGAGAACTTTTAAAGGAGAAAATGAAAAATTATTGCTACTTTCTTGAGCTCACAGGTGGCTTTTTTCCCTGGACTTCTGGCCAGAAAGTGGAATTATGGTAGCTTTTGATGATGGTGTCCATCATAGTTCAATTTGTCTCACAGTGGGGAGATAAAGAAACAATAAAAACATGAAGTGCAAAACCGTATCAGTTGTTCTTCAAGTTTTAATGTCTTTCCTAATTTTCATGTTGTTATTTACTTTTATATTCCTCAAGCAGTTGCCTTTTGTATTTTATCAAGTTTTAGGTAGTAATCAACTGCAATGTGCATACTACAAATGGAAGTTTTACCTCCAACATTTTTAATTTGAAGGCAACACACACACACACATACACACACACTTAAAAAACAGAAGTTCTGGGAGTTCACCTTGTGGTTCAGAAGTAACAAACCTGACTAATACCCATGAGAATTCAGGTTCCATCCCTGGCCTCATTTAGTGGGTTAAGGATCTGATGTTGTCGTGAGTTGCAGTATGGGTCACAGACAGAGCTTATATCTGGGTGTGGCTGTGACTGTGGCCTAGCTCCAGTTCAACCCCTAGGCTGGGAACTTCCGTATGCAACAGTTGCAGCTCTGGAAATAAGTAAAATCAATCAATCAATCAATACAGAAGTTCTACAAAAAAGAATTTTTACTGTTCTAATTTACTTAGTCACTAATGGTATAGTTTTCGCTGTTAGCCTTAGATAGGGTTGGGCTTTAGGGCATAGCATTCACATTTATGAGTACTTATTGTCTCAAGAGTGATAAGTTAAATTTGCTGTTTCTAAAGAAAGTGTGTATGTGTTTTCCAGAATATTGATTTCCTTGAAACCCTTTATAGAATCTCAGAGATGAATTATCATAATTGATTATAGTGGAGTACCTGAATAAATTAAGCAATATTTTCATGCTAATATTTTATCAGATTTTCAATTAGTTTTTATTCTAAAAAGATACACTGGCCAAACATCTCTCAAGTGGTCAAGCAATATTGCCAAAGGACATCCCAAGGAAATATCTTTTCATGAATTTTAAAATTATCTGATCCCTTGTAAATTAAAAAAAATCCAATATATATGTCATAATTGAAATTTATTATTACCAAATGATCTTGAAAAGACAAACCTATGTAAGCATATTTTTAGAATAATTTTATGAACACTCCTCTCTACAGGTGTCTCACAATGTATTCTTTAACTTTTAAAATAATTTAAATGAGTGAGATGCCAAACACCCAAGACATTAGAAATCAACCCCTGTGCCATGGAGTAATTGGGGCTAAGATAAAAGTTATAGTCCACAAAAGGCTAAATATTGATCTGTTCAGTTTGCATCCATTATTGCTGATCTTTCAGGATTTAAATATCGATTGTGCAGTGCAGTTACAATAAGCTAGAGCAAAAGCTCATCCATATTGCAATGTTGGGCAAAAGAAAAAGTGTTAACCTCAATAAGCCTGTGGCCTAGTTAGAAAATGCCATTCTCCTTCTAAATCTCTAGCCTGGCTATGAAAAATTAATAATTTCTTAAAACATATTTTATTACAGGGCTTTCCCTTCTGTCTCCCTGGCATAATGCCAGTATACAGTATGAAGTAACAATTGGAAAATGACCTCTAGTTCTTCAAATGGGTTGTTTCTTTAGTTTGGCTTAATATTAATCATTAATTATAAAAAAATACAAAAAATGTTTTTCAGGATGGCTAAGCTTTCATGCACATGTGGCTCTCTGCCAGTCTAAGATGACATCAGAATGATGTTGCTATGACTGTACTGGCCATCCTAGAATTACAATACATTGCTCTGATAATATATTAGACATTGACATGAAAATTGAATATCTAATTGGCAGTGACTGAAGGAAGCATGATTTAATATCTTCCATTCCACCTTCCTCTTCCAGCCCCCTCCCCTGAATTGCCTAGGGTTATGTCTGCTCAGTGCATTCCCATTATTTTAAATAGGATACCCTGACATATAGCATGTATTTATAAGTTCATACCAAAACCTTTTGTTGGAAATATTTTGTACATGTTATAGCACTATAATGCAGAATTAAAGACTTGATTTTTTTCTGTCCTCTCCAATGAATAGTACATGGTTAGTTAAACATTAAATACCTGATTGTTCTTAGATTCAGAAAGCATAAAACATGCCTTGAAACATCTTACACTGAAACTCATTTGTTTTCAATCTGTCCAGAAACCATATTTATAAATTCTCAGCCAACATTTCAGAGACAAAATATCCTTCACGTTTTTACCAAGCTAGCAGAATCAACTTCTGCCGTACTGTCTCATTGACATTTATTTCTTATAATAATCAGCAAAAAAAAAAGTATTATTGTGAAGAAAATCAGAAGGCAATAAGTTCAGGTTGCCCTTGAGTCACTACTTTATATTTGTCTTTTTCTGTTTCCTGGGGATATTTTTCATTTATTTTTCTCTTTCAAGTATCATCTGAGCTGTTGGTTATTTTCCTAAAAACCCTACAATGTGATTTTGAGAAATGTTGTCCTAAATTTATCACCCAGAGAATTTCCTGAGAAGACATCCGCTGATTTCCCATTTACCTTTATTTTTGGTTTTCTAATATCTGACATTATTTGGCCTTGTGAGTTGGAAGAAAGGAATAGCTCACAGTTTGATGACAATTTTCTGTGCTCTACAGTTTTCAAGTTTCAAATAATTGTATATATTTTTAAGACAGTTGCTGTTAAACAGGCAAAGAGTTTTCAGCCTCAAATCTTTCTTCACATTTGTTTCCGTAAAAATAATGGATAAATTTCAGAAACAAAATCCTACTCTGTTTTCACATAAACTGTTTACAGTGAAGAAAGATTTTAACAATTGTCCTATAATTGGCATAGTACACTGCGGGATCACACCTGCTGAGCCCTTAGACCAGCATCTGTCTTTACTTATGTTGCACATTTTTGAATAGATGAAAGTTTCTCTCCTAATTTCATGTTTATGATCTTATCATTTTTGGAGGGAGAGGGGGCTTTCTGGGGACTGAGTTCCTGTTCATACCCATCCCTCAAAAGCAGTTAGAAATAATAAGTTTGCTTTGCACGAGCTCCGCAGCATATAGATTTTAGTTTAATGACAGCTGTCAAGATAGTTCTTCCCAAAATGCTGTCCTTGACTAAGACCGTATACTAAAAGAGAGGTTGGGAAATACTGGGAAATGGCAAGAAAACATCTAGACTACATAATGTTTGGATAGTAAAACTGCATTTTAATAACAGAGTTGGATTGACCAAAAGAAATTTTTCATGGAAATATGTTTGTTGTGCTGGCATGTGCTACAGTTCTCTGAGAACATTTCTATCTTTTCTTACTCTGGGTAATATCACATTTCTGGGACAATGCACTCATGCTGAATATTTAAACACATATTCTCTAGGGTACTAAGGTGTTTCAAGTCTTGCCTGTGAATAAAGTAATAAAATTACATTTTGCCATAAAGTCACTGGTATTTTTGTAGGTTGCAAACACAGGCAGCCAAAAAAAAAAAAGCATTTTCCCTGTCTCATACCATACTTAACTTTTAAAATTTTATTTATTTTTTATTTTACTATTTTTAATGTTTTATTTTTTTCTATTATAGTTGATGTACAATGTTTTTCCAATTTCTACTGTACAGCAAAGTGACCTAGTCATACTATATATATATATATATATATATATATATATTCTTTTTCTCACATTTAATTTTGAGTGGATCATTGGCATAAACATAAGAGCTAAAACTATAAATTTCTTTGAAATAAAAGTCATAAATCTTCATGACCTTCCTTGCATTAGACAATTTCTTAGATGTGACACCAAAAACAAGCGATAAAATGGAGTTCCCGTTATGGTGCAGTGGTTAACGAATCCAACTAAGAACCATGAGGTTGAGGGTTCGATCCCTGGCCTTGCTCAGTGGGTTAACGATCCGGCGTTGCCGTGAGCTGTGGTGTAGGCTGCAGACGTGGCTCGGATCCTGCGTTGCTGTGGCTGCGGTGTAGGCCGGCGGCTAACAGCTCCGATTAGACCCCCTAGCCTGGGAACCTCCACATGCCGCGGGTGCGGCCCTAAAATGACAAAATGGAAAAAAAAAATTGATAAAAGAGAGGATTTTTATCACTTAAAAATTAATTTAAAAAATCAATTAAATTTTTTTTTAAAAATCAATGAAAAAAATTATCAGGAGCTCCCATCATGGTTCAGTGGTTAACGAATCTAACTAGGAACCATGAGGTTGTGGGTTCGATGCCTGGCCTCGCTCAGTGGATTAAGGATCTGCCATTGCCATGAGCTGTGGTGTAGGTTACAGACGCAGCTCGGATCCTGCACTGCTGTGGTGTGGGCCAGCGGCTATAGCTCCGATTAGACCCCTAGCCTGGGAACCTCCATACGCTGCCGGTGCGGCCCTAGAAAAGACAAAAGACAAAAAAAAATTATCAATTAAATAAAAACCCTTTGTTCCTTAAGCTACCATTGAGTAGGTGAAAAGACAATCCATAGGTAGAATACAGTTAAAAACCATATATCTGATAAGGGACTTGTGCCCGGAACTCATAAAGAACACATAATTTAATTATAAAAGAGAAATAACCCAATTCAAAAATGGGTAAAGTGAATAAACATTTTTCCAAAGAAGATATAAAAATGACCAAAATAATATGAAAAAATGCTCAATAGCATTGGTCAACAGGAAATTGCAAATTAATATCACAATGGGCTATCACTTCGTACCTACTGAGATGGCTTGGATCAAAAAGACAGATAATTACAAGTGTTGACAAAGAAGTGGAAAAAGTAGATTTTTTATATATTGCTGGTGAGAATGTGAAAAAGCACATCCAATTTGGAACCGTTTGGCAGTTCCTCAAAATTTTGAACATGGTTTGTCATATAATCCAATGCTTATACTCCTAGGTATCAGGAGAAATGAAAAAAAATATGTCCACACAAAAGTTGTACACAAATGTCCATAGCAGTTTATTCACCATAGCCAAAATGAGTAAAGAACCAAATGTCAATTGGCTGCTGGATAGATATGTTTAATGTGGTACCTCCATATAATAAAATATTATTCAGCAATAGAAAGAAATGCAGTACTCAAACACTTTCTAACATGGATAAAACTCTATGTTCTTTTGCTTATCAAACCTGCTACCTACCAATCTGGAGCAATCTGCCTCTTCCTTGGTCCCTAGATGCTGGTTCATATTTTACCTATGGGACTTCCCCGATAAGGTTGAGAACCAGCAATCGTAGAGCCAGCCAGGACACCAAAGAAATAAACTTTGGGAAAGAGGCATCCTGGGGGAAATCCCAAGTTGTCCATCAACCTCTATGTTGGGAGGGGTGGGCCATCTGTTGGATGCTTGTGAAGTACTTCATGAGTACAAGGATGCCCTGAAAATGTTAGCTGCTTTAATGCACTAATTTGGGGAGCTGTGCATAATGCGCTGTGGCCAAAAAGAGAAACAAATGGCTGTACAATGGATTGGCCTCTTCTGTGGGCAGTTTGGCCTGCCACCAAAGCCCAAGTAGAGGATGAGCTTCAAACTGAAAAGCTGTAAGAAATGAGGTTAGAGGAGGAGGTACCTGTGTCCACTACTCTGCTAACTTCAAGGCTGGTAGACAAGGTGAGAGAACAGGCTAATAAATTACAGACTTTAGTGTGCCATTTTACAAAACTAAGATTTTGCACACTGTCTTGCCTTAATATCAGAGTGTTCGTGACAAAGCCTGATGGGGACCAGAGGTAAAATCTCTAAAAAAGTGTTGAGAAATAAAAAGAAGAAAATATTACTATGGTGATTAAAGAGAAAATAGACAAAATGCCCCATGCTATCCAACCACTAATACAAAGAAAAGCAAAATCACATCTTGAGCCAGCTGTACATCCCCCAATAGGGGAAACATTCATAATAGAATATACTTTTGCTGAGCTTATTGACATAGCTGCCCAGTTGCAACAAAAGGCCAGGGAAAGTATCCAGGCGTGGATAGTGTGGCTATGGGATATGGCAGGGCAATGACATTTCTCTGACCAGGCAAGAAGGAAAAAAGCGACCAACATCACCACACCATACACTCTGATAGCATCTACAGGGCTCTCGGAGATTCAAGGATTCAGTCCTCCTTATAGATTGGATTATTGTATTCTGCAGAGAGGCTTGGTCTAATGAGGGCACCTCCCTGGCATATGCGACCCTGAAAATGTATAGAGGAGGAACAACAAGTCCTTACGGAATTGAGACTGGGAAGGTAATCTATACCCCATGTTTAAAGATCTCAATTGTGCCATATTTGTTACATAATAGAAAGTTAAGATCCTCCAGGCCACTCTTGACACCTGATATGGGGCTGATATCCATGCTGAACCTAGTTATGGAAAAATGTTTTTACGATGTTGGTCAACCCCATTGCTGATCTGAGGGAAACTAACAAATCCCACAGGTATGGGTTAAGATGGAGAGGGAAGGAGCTCAGAAAGTCAAGGAACCATGCCAATAATCTCAGGAGAGAGTGTCCAATAAACGGAACTTAACCTTACTGTTGCGAGGACTCAACCTGAACAGATAGACTGACAACCCAATGCTGTGTTGGTCAACTTACGAAATGTTTTAAAACCAGAGTAGCAATTCAGATTCCCCATCTGCCACTACCATCCCTAATGTGTCTGCCTGCTTCAGCAGAGGCCTCAACAATACAGTCCTATTTGGGATGTATGCCCAATGGGACACAGAGGGGCAGAGGTATAATAAGCAGGTCCTTATGGAGTCAAGATGTGAGAAAGACATTTAGGTTGGCCTGCAAGAGGCTGAGAAGGCCTCACTGTGTTCCATGACACAGCTCATTCCTATGACACCTGACACCTTCTGGCAATCTGGTCAGTCCAAGTAACTGACCCTACAGTGGATTTCACAGCTTGGGTATATAAAACAAGTAACTAATGTAACACCCAGGTAGGATGGCATGATGCCAAAAATTCCAGATTACCCCTTAAAATACAATGACTTGGTTAGTGTAGAGACAATATGTCCTGTGTGTCCTAAACAACACCCAAGGCAATTTCCAAAGGAGTCTGGGACCATTTGCTAGAGTTCCCAACCAGTGAGAAACTGAAAAATTGATTATATTGGGCCCTTCCTTTTTTAAAAAAGTTTAATCGAAGTATAGTTGATTTACAATGTTATGATAATTTCTGCTGTACAAAATTGTGATTAGTTATATATGTATGTACTAATATATAATATATTATATAATATTATATATATATAACACATGCATTCTTTTTCATATTGTTTTCCCATTCAGATTATCACAGAATAGTGGGTAGAGTTCCCTGTGCTATATAGAAGTTCCCCATTGGCCAATCACTCCATATACCACAGGGTGCATATGTCAGTCCCAAACCCCAAAGTCCATCATTCCCCTCAACTGTCCCCCATGGTAACTATAAATTTGTTTTCAATGTCTATGAGTCTATTTCTGTTCTACAAAGAAGTTCATATGTATTCTTCCATATATTAGTGAAATCATATGATATTTGTCTTTCTCTGACTTACTTAATATGATAATCCCTAGGTCCTTCCATGTTGCTGCATAGCAACATTTCATCATTTTTTATATCTTAGTAATATTCCGTCGTATATATGTATCACATCTTCTTCATCCATTTTTCTGTCAATGGACATTTAGGTCGCTTCCTTGTCTTGGCTACTGTAAATAGTGTTGCAATGAATATTTGAGTGCATATATCTTTTCAAATTTTTGTTTTTTCCAGATAGATGCTCAGGATTGGGAGTGCTGGATCATATTGTAGTTGTAGATTTAGATTTCTGAGGAATCTCCATCCTGTTCTCCATAGTGGTTGTACCAATTTACATTCCCACCAACAGTGAAGGAAGATTTCCTTTTCTCTGCACCCTCTCCAGCATTTATTTTTTCTAGATTTTCTTTTTTTGGCATTTTAGGGCCGCACCTGTGGCATATGGAATTTCCAAGACTAGGGGTTGAATTGGAGCTACAGATGCCAGCCTATGCCACAGGCACAGCAATGTGGGATCTGAGCTGGCTCTGCAGCCTACACTACAGCTTGTGGCAAAGCCAGACCCTTAACCCAATAAGAGGGGCAAAGGATTGAACCCACATCCTAATGGATACTAGTCATGTTTGTTTCCGCTAAGCCACAGTGGAAAGTCCCATTTATAGAGTTTTTGATGATGGCTATTCTGGCTGGTGTAAGATAATACCTCATTGTAGTTTTAATTTGCATTTCTCTAATAATTAGCAATGTTGAGTATTTTTTCATGTGTGTTTTTGGCTATCTGTATTTCTTTGGGGAAATGTCTATTTAGATCTTCTGTCCATTTTTTGACTAGGTTGTTTGCGTATGTTGTTCTGTGCATTTTTTTTTTAAGAACTGCATGAAGTGTTTGTATATTTTGGAAATTAATCCCTTGTCAGTTGCTTCATTTGCAAATATTTCTTCCGTTATGTGGGTTGTCTTTTTGGGTTTTTTAAAATGGTTTCCCTGCTTTGCAAAAACTTTTAAATTTAATTAGGTCTTATTTGTTCATTTTTGTTTTATTTTCATTACTCTAGGAGGTGGTTCCAAAAAAATATTGCTGCAGCTTACGTCAGCAGATGTTTTGCCTATGTTTAATTCTAAGAGTTTCATAGTACCCTGACTTATATTTAGGTCTTTAATTCATTTTTAGTTTGTTTTTGTGTATTATGTTACAGAGGAATACTCTCTAACAGCATAATTCTTTTAATATGACTGTCCAATTTTCCTACACCACTTGTTGAAGAGACTCTTTTCTCCATTGTATATTCCTGCCTCCTTTATCATAAATTAGTTGATATATAGGTGCATGTGTTTATTTCTGTGCCCTCCTCCTTCTGAGTGAGGGTTCTAAATATACGCTAGTATGTATGAATACCACATCTGACCTAGCCCAAGCTGTACCCTGTCACTGTACAAATCAGGTTGTTCCACCTTTGGGATATTAAAGAGGCTGAGCATCATGTATGAATACCCTTGTTGAATAGAAGTGACTGAGTGTCACATTTCAAAAGTCATGATAAGCAAGACTGGGCAAAAAATGCCATTAAATAGAGATTTCATCCCCCCCATAACCTGAAATAGGCAGAATTGATAGAAAAAATGGAATACCATATTAAAACAGCAGATTAAACAGGTAAAACAAACTCAACCAAGCCAGAACATCTTGCCCCTCTTTTGATGATGTTCAACTCCAGGTGACATGTTTTGACAGGTCTGGCATGTAGCAGGACAACAGAATCCCAGTGGAGACTGAGTGGTTCCCCCTCATTTGAACTGTCAAGTAACTTATTCTCCCTGGCAGAATTTCTCATTGTAATTTTAGTAGATAATTCATTTTATAGGCATGATGAGGCTTGGTGTTCTCAGTAGTACAACATATTGATCTATGGAGAGAGTCAGGGCAATGACTGTTTCCCATGATTTTTATATTTCATGGTATCTGGTGCCTCAATAGGGTCTTCAGTCTCACTATGAGGCAACAGGTCCTACTGGTTGATCATTCAAATGTATCAAAGCCTGAGACAGTACTCTAGTCCACCAAGCCGAGGTAGCTGATAATTCGGATGTTTTTAAAGTGGGAATGATAGTGTGATGATTTTGAAAAACTGACAAATGGTAGACTAGTCACCTCTGAGTGTACTACTAGTATTATGATTTGAGGCAAGATGATAATTTTCTCTTTTAGTTTAACAACCAATAAGACGTGACAGGAGTTCCCATTATGGCTCAGCAAGTTAAGGACCCAACATTGTCTCTGTGAGGATGCAGGATGAATCTCTGGCCTCACTCACTGGGTTAAGGACCTGGTGTTGCCATGTCTGTGGCATGGGCATAGGCCACAGCCGTAGCTTTGATTCTACCCCTGGTCTGGGAACTATATGCTGCACATACAGTTGTAAAAAGAAAAAAGACAGTATTACATAGCTCATAGGACTATTATGAGAATGGAATCATATAATCAGCATGAAGTATTTAGCTGAGTGTCTGGCATGTATACAATCAATTACTGATATTTATTATTTTAACCATTACAATTATTTTTTTAAAGATTTTACTCCCATTGCACTCTTTCCCTGGGCTCTTTGTTGTTAAGGCTGGGACTGCCTTTTGGCTTTCCTTACTCCATTCTTCAGCCCTTGCTACTGAACCAAACTTAGTCCACTCACCCAGTTTGCATCAAAGTCAATCTACTGACTCCAAGTTGAAGTGAAGAAAGTACAGAATTTATTGCAAAGCACCCAGTGAGGGGCCACGTTAGGAGAACAAACAGCTCATGTTGAAAAGACCTGAACCTGGCTTTCAGGGAAGGGTTCCTAAAGGCAAGGTGAGGGAGATGGTCACAGCGTGCCTGATCAGCTTGTTGGACATTTTTTTGATTGGTTGGTAGGAGATAACCAAATGATATAAAATTGTACCTTGTGGTACCAATTTTTCTAGTGTTTATGTGCTTGTGGTCAGCATGCAGTTAACTTCTTCTACCTGATGGGAATTTTAGCATCTGCAAAACAACTCAATGATATGGATCAGAATATTATCTGTAGCTCTTGAGGAGGAATAAGACTTGCTGACATTGTTTTGTGACTAAATTATTACTATTTTTGTCTTGCTTGACTATTTTCCTTTGTTTCTTCATTTTCTCATTTACATGATTAAATTTGCTCTTTGGAATTTGGGGAAGGCCCAGGAGGAAAAAGCTGTTTTTACAAACAAGAGGTGGGGGATACTGGCATGTGGGGGGCAGGCATCGGTCCCTGGGAAAGCCCCACAGGATCCTGCTCAGTTTCACTCTGACTGTATGCACAACCTACCCACAGAGGCATCTTCCTAAACCAAAGCTCTCCCTCATTTCAATGCGTTTGTCTCCCTCCAAGTTTCAGTTTAAATCAGATGTAAAAGCTGGCATACCTTTCTAGAGCTTTCAAAGTCTCAGGTCTCACACAGCTTTCAAGCTCCAGGTTTATCTTCTACTGCTCCTTAAAAGTCTAACTGTGTACCAATCATGCAGTTTCCCTTTGTTATTCCTAGTCAGCCTAATCAAAACAGAATCCCATTGAATTCATCAACCATTGTAATACAGCCCATTCTTGACCCAAGCTTTGGAAGAATTTTCCTGTTTACCGAAGTCTTTCTGATCTCAGCTTGCTAGATTCTTACTACTCATCAGTTATTAGATCTACCCATTAGTTATAAGACATTCTCTGGGATCATCTTGGAAACAGAATCTCAGACTCCACCCAGGCATACAGAATCAGAATCTGCATTTCAACAAGTTCCCTAAGTGATTGTACTCACATTACATTTTGAGAAGAGCTGACTTGCGACACTTAGAAGAGTAGTAAATAAATTCAAAATATAATAAATTTAAAAACTTAAGTTTAAAAGCAGTTACAGTTTTTCTTGCTACTACTATTCATGTTTGGAAGCTCACAGAAGGAAAAAAAATATAATTTATAAAAGGAGTTCCCGTCATGGCTCAGTGGTTAACGAATCTGACTAGGAACCATGAGGTTGCAGGTTCGGTCCCTGGCCTTGCTCAGTGGGTTAAGGATCCGTCATTGCCGTGAGCTGTGGTGGAGGCTGCAGACGTGGCTCAGATCCTGCATTGCTGTGGCTGTGGCGAAGGCCGGCAGCTACAGCTCCTGTTAGAACCCTAGCCTGGGAACCTCCATATGCCACCGGTGCGGCCCTAGAAAAGGCAAAAAGAGAAAATAAGTAAATAAATAACTAAATAAAATAAAAGGGTACCATTTATGCAGTGTTTGAAATCCCTAGAATTATATGAATTAGGGATTTATTATTGCCTTCATATTTTTATAACGAAACTTCAGAAAGATTAAAGAACTTGCCCAAAATTGCACATCTAATAAGCTGTATAGCAATGTACTGACTTACGTTAAAGCCTATGTCAGGTACATTCTTACATGAATAGACAAATAACAATATAGAGCAAAAGTGAGAGCATCACCCTCAGTTTCTCTTTTGAATTAATTCTTGACTCTAACTCTTTTGCATTTGCACTCCAAGTATCAGGCTCTTTTTATTGAATTCTTGCAATGGCCCAATTGCTCTTTCTGAGTCCATTTCCTCAGTTGTCCATTTACTATTGTTTCCAGATTCAGCTCTAAAATAAAATTATAACGTGTCACTCTCTGTTCCATCCTCCTGATGGTTTCTATACATACTACAACCCTTAATTCATTGCCACCTGCCTCCAGACTGAACTTACTCTTTTTCCTTGGTTTATGATGTTTTCCCCATCTTTAATGCCTGGTGTACTTGTGAAAGTCCAAATCAAAAGTCCCACTTAAAGTGTGCTAAAATATAATCTGTACTTCTAAATTCATGGTAAGTATTTTAGGAAACTATTTTAGAACATCTACTTTTAGAGGAATGGTCCTTTGGGACTTGGGATAATGTAGAACCGCACTAGGTCAGAGGGAGCCTCTTCTTTCAGAGCATTTTACATACACATCTCATCATGGGGCCTAAAGTAATTAATGGTTTTCTGCCCAGATTTACTATGTATTTTAAAATATATTTTAAAAAATTAAAGGGATATTATGAAGCAAGGAGTCAGCAAAGTTTTTTTTTTTTTTCCATGAGGTCTATCTTTTCTGCAATGGATGTTTTTGATATCTGTGACAGTGTTCTTGAGCACTAAAAGATATGAACTATATTGCACATCTTGGTTGGACATATGATATGGAACCTTCCCATTTTGTCTAAAATTAAAAATCAGAGCAAAAAGAAATGCAGAGATACATTAAAGTAAATAAAATTAAAATATATGGAGTAAGCTTATATAGGTCAACAGTGGTCTGTCACGTGTTTAACTCTAGAGGAAATTTGGATAAAATTTCTAGTAGAAGAGAAAATTTTTTGACCATCAATACTTACATTGAATGAATAATTCTTTCAATACCTTGAAGGCAACCTTTTGCATAGGCAGATCTGATACCTTATCATGCTTTATAACTCCATATCTAACACACTTCAGTATCCATTCTTGATGCTCAATTACCAGTCTTATGAATGAAGAAATATTCAGCATAAGAGGATATACCCAAACTACACTGAATAAAGTTTAATATTTGAAGGATAACATATAAAATGAATGTTTTCATTACCTAAAAATTCATTTCTGTATAGAACTGCCACATATTAAATATGACTTTTAATGAGCCAAGTTAATATTCCCATGCATATCATATTACATATATATTTAGAGATAAAGCTAATTACTCCTTAACCAAACACAACTGCTTAACCAAACACAACTGCTTAACCCATGTTAAATCCAACTAGTTAGTTCTGCACTTATGTGGCAATGACAATGCATAATCACAGACACACAAATTTTACCAGTTATTTGACTGAATCCATTGATTAGCTTAGACATAAGTAGTTCTATCATTTAACTGAGCCAGACACTGTCTTATTGGATTCTAATCCATTGATCAAATCACATCATTTTTCTCAATGTTAAATATACTATCTATTTTGCATTTAATGCAATTTGGCTGCATTTATTTGAGTGATTAAGTGCTTATAAGTTCTAAGACAAGCATTAAAATTGTATAATATGGATGTTATAATACATTTTGAAGTTCGAAAAATATTTTGGCACTATCTTAAAAAAGCAATGTTAAGATCTGATATAGATTTTCTTACAAACCTCCCATTTTATTTTTTTTAGTGTTTACTGAGGGAGTCCTGTGAAAAATTAGCTAGGTCTCTAACACGAAATTTAAATTCTTACTGGCCAATGGAATTCTGCAATTCCATTAACACAAGAGCCTGACACAGCTGAGATTTATATTGCCAGAAACTCTCATTTGATTTATAATCTGGTAATCCTTTTATCCTCCATTTATATGCAGTATAACTTGACGTAAGTGCAAAATGCCTTCACTAATAGAATTCACGAATATTGGACCAAGACATTTTTTAGATCATAAAGACTCTGAAAAGGGAAAGAAAGGGAAAGGTTGGACCAGGCTAGGATGGAATCTGGCTTTAACACAGTCTAATAAGATGAAATTCAGGTTAAAACTCCTGATTTTAGGACATTAGGTTGGCATAGAGTTCTCTTTAGATGAGTCTGCTCGCTCAACTCAGCCCACATAACTGTTTTACCAGTCCTCAAACTACAAAGGAATTACATATTTGTTGGCTTTTGTTACAGTTCATATGAAAATGTTATGTGGTCTTACGAAGCATATATATATATATATGGGGAGAAGCAAAGAAAGTGAAATCTGGGAGGGGAGAAAGTTCTAAATATCATACTGAGCCTGGGAAAATTGTGGGCTGTAAAGAAAGTGAGGTACAACAAAGAACATTTGCCACATCCACTTCATTCACAAAATGGTGTTTTACTTTTTAAAAAAAAATTTAAGGGCCACACCCATGGCATATGGAAATTCCCAGGTTAGGGGTTGAATCTGAGCTTTTCCTGCTGGCCTACTACACCACAGCTCTTGGCAACACCTGATCCTTAACCCACTGAGTGAGGCCAGGGTTCGAAACCACATCCTTATGGATGCTAGTTGGGTTCTTTACCGCTGAGCCATAACAGGAACTCCCCAAAATGGTGTCTATAAATTAAACACCATAGCCAAAAACAACAACAAACAGTTAACCAAGAATCCCTCACCATCTTCTCTAACCATGTCCACTCCCTTTCCCATCCACATTATATCCTATTGTTGAATATACTTTAAACTTGGTTTGAGTATTAATTCCTTTCAAATGTTTTCCACTCAATGATAAAATACTATTTCTGTATCTCACCATTCATTCAAATGCTGATTTTGAACAGTATTATTTTATTCACATTTTCCTCTATGCACGTCAGAATTCCAGTTTTAAAAAAACTCTCTTAGCTATGGAAGAAATACATGTACAGGCCAATATCCATACATGATATATGCATTAAAAACTCAATGAGAAGACTATATATTACATTTTGGGGGTTAGTGGTATATCAAGTGGCCTAGAGATGCTTGCCTTTGTACAATGTTTTCCAAATTTTCTTCTTGAATATTCTGGAGTTTTAAAAAAATTCAAAAATATTCTTGTGGAGAAATAAATTTTGAAAGTGCTTAGATTACTTCAACAGAAAAATATAGTAAAGTATAATGATAAGACCATAGGCGGGCAGTGCTTTATGATACTTAATGGGTCATTCAAAAGAAGGCATTACTTAGGTAATTTCTACCATTTTAGCATTTTAAAATTTTCTGTGATTTAAATATCACTCTCTCATCAATAATATGACTTTCTCATTTTTATCATTTGCCATTAAAAACTCACAATATACAACACCCACAACACTAAACGAGTTCTGGAGAAAAGTGTAAAAGTTAATTTAACCACATAGTTATAACATTAAAACAAATTTCATAAGTAAAGCAGGATAAAAAAATTATTTACCGCTACACTTAATAGCTTCAGCCATAGAGTAGTAAATTTAAATACTTAATTCTATGGAATTAATAGTTAGATTTTATTTTGGCAATCTTTAAGTCAGAGAAAGAAGAGGGAGAGATCAAGAAAGGGAGAAACAGGAAGGCAGAGTTAGAGATAAAGAAGGAGAAATAAAAAGTAATATTAGCAGTATTATGCAGAATCCAATGCCTAAATCAAAAACTAGCCACACTGTACCTTTAGTTGATGTGAATGATTTGGCTTCAACGTATCTCTTAATTCTGTAAAGGGAAAATACTGTTACCAGGAGCTCACACCGCAAACATGCTGCCTTGCAGTTTAATTGAATGCAAAGCCTGACATCATAAAAGTTGTACAACTAACTCTTCCTCTATTAAAATACATATATTTATTATTAATTATTATTAAATTTCTTAATTTTAGAGTATTAGAGGGCAATGTAGAAATTTTGTTGACTCATTAGAAAGACCTAATGTGATAATCTGCACAATGTAACATTGTATTAAAAGGCTGTATTTATAGCATTAATTTTAAGCCCTCATTTGAACTGTTATATTAGCGAAGACTACAAAAAAGGTAAATCTGAAAATTAAACTGAGATCTTTGCCTATATAGTTTTCCAATTTGCTGAACACACACACATATTCTCTCCTCTTCTGCCCTCATATCTACCCCTCTCTAAGTTCCTTTAACTTTTTGCTTTGTTTTGATCTATTTCTGCTCTGTTGCTCTCTTTGTATTTTATTCTTTTTTGCCTCCCTCTTTCTCTCTATTCTTTTTAATTTTTTTCCATTGCACTGCCATATACATAGAATTTGCAGATTACCATGTCAGTTCTGAATTCCCTTAATTTATTCAAAGTGATTACCAAAGACAAATTATTAAATTTCCTTCTAAAACAATTAACTTGTTCAGAAAGTTCATGCATTATAGCAGTTCATGATTCAGTCAGAATGAATCAAATAAAATGTTGGTTAAGTTTCATATTCTCCTTCCCTATGACTTGTGATCTGGTTGTACTGAAATGAAATTAGGAAGTTGCTTAGAATTAATTTAAGCATTATACTAGAAGTAATCATATGTTTGGTGCATTACTGTCATCCATTTTTTCTTATTTTCTAGATAATGATTGCCTCTGTGATACAATAGTATAATACCATCACTATATTCAATTTTTCAGCCAAATGCATTTAATTCTGGTAATGATAAAAAATCAATGCATTATTATATCTATAAGGCTATCATACTGAGCAAGAAGAATATAACATTATACCTTTTTTTATATTTTAATTTGGAAAAATTTGTTACCCATTGCACATATATATTACCTGGAATTACAATAGGCATGTAAGAGATAAAGGGAAAAATTTGTCATTCCAAAGTTAAGTCCTTGATAATATGTTTTTCCAGGTGTGTGTGTGTGTGTGTGTGTGTGTGTAAGAAAAAAATTCAACACAAAATAGAAAAGGACATGTTCCAGATATGACCAAAAATGATACTGAAATCATTTATAATGTTCTTTTGGAGAACTCTTCTTCCTTAGAATGATGGATTCTAAGGGAAATGTATTAATGTATCCCTACATAGCATTTGTTAAAATTTCCAAAAAATAATTTGGTAGA
Organism: Catagonus wagneri; assembly: GCA_004024745.2. NCBI lineage: Eukaryota > Metazoa > Chordata > Mammalia > Artiodactyla > Tayassuidae > Catagonus > Catagonus wagneri. The sequence goes on from PVHT020000521.1 coordinate 5,866,092, forward strand.
AGTTGGAGAGTTAGAAATACCCAAATTAAGATTTTTTAATCTTAAAAATTATTGAGAATATTGCTTAACTCTATGACTCTCAGTTTTTAAGTAAAAAATGGAGATTACATTCCTCAACGTTATTGTGTGGATTAAAGGATAAAAGCTAAAGTAACTAGCATAAGTACCCAATACACCTTATTCTCTTACTTTCTTGTCCCCCCGCCTTTCAGAAGACTATTTGCCATTACTTTCAGAGGTTTCATATGTGTTAGGGTGGTTATTTTCCTATAACTCAAAATAAGGACATGAATAAGACTTTTTAATTCTATTGAATTATATCTTCATTTCTGGAAAGTAGAAAAGCCCACTGATATAAAATAATCTAAGTTAAATATGTTAAATATATCAATTATCTCTGAAATTTGTGGTTAGGCAACTGAATTTTCTAATTTTTCTTTTACATGAGTAATATAAACTACATGACAAAGAATTTTTGTCTCTGTTTTTTGTTGTTATATCCCCAGGGCTAGAAAAACACCCTAGACATATGAACTCAAAAAATATTTGTGGGATTAAAAATACAATGACATTGGAGTTGCTACCCATTTTCCTCAATCCATTTTAATTGGAAATAACTCCGTCTTGACTTGATTTTATTAAAAATAGACAATTCAGTATTTTCAATAATAATGTTTGATTATCTTCATTTTAAAGTATAAAATTGAAAAAGTAGTATATGTAGTAGAAACTCAATAAATGTCTCAGTCTCATCATTCTTGGAAATATCAAGCATTCTTATTTATTCAAACTATTTGGAAAAAAGAGTAGTATGTATTGTCATGCAAGTATGAGAGGAATGATAACATAAAGTCAACGAGTATTATCCTAGAGAAGATCTTTAATGTCAATTTGCAAAATTGATTGTTCAGTATAACTCCTGTTCAAAATAACAGAATACAACTATGGATTCTGGTCTCAGGTAAACATTCCATCTGGTGGAAGTGAAAGACTTGAAGTTTGTGGTTATGCCACTATGCTCTTATTCTGTAGCTAATTTTCTAAATATATATACATATAATTTAAACATGTATATATAAACTTTCTTTTAATATCCCACAATAAAAAAAAAAAGTTCTGTAGAACAAAAGGAAGACGATCTACCATCCAGAGAGAAAAGTTTGAGGTACTTCATCAAAGGCAGTGAATGTAAGAATCCAGGAAGATCTTGAACTATTATTCTTTTACTTTAATTTTTAATCATGAAAATACTTGCTAGGAAAAGAGACCGTCTAAATAGTAGCCATTTTTATATTCAGATATTTGCCATGTAAAGTAATTGGATGTCAGATGAGGAACTGCCTGTCATATTTTACTATTAAAATAATATATTTTTGTGCATAACCAGACATGCCTTAGTGAGTTACTGTAGCCTATGTTCTCCCTGAGATTTTCCAGTGGGATTTTAATATTACTTTTATGTTTGCCATCTTAAGCAGTACAGGCTGTTAAACTAAATTTGTAAGAAAAATATTCAGGTATAAAAGCAGATAATCTGTATCCCTTTGGAATCAAAAGTCACTTTGCCAAAATATTTTAACACACGAAATTGCTTCTTGAGAGATGTTTGCCATGATAAAATGACAGAAAACTACATTTCTATTATAATTATAACTGACTCATGGTGCTAAGTTTTTATAATTTAAAGGTATTCTCAACTCTGACAGCCCTTCCATGTTGAATTATGCATCTCAGGCTCTTAAATAGTTCTGCTGGCACAAGACAGCTGAGATGAAGTTGTCTTTCTAAAATAATTGCTCCATGGAGCATCCATTATACCTTCAGAAAAAATGTATTACTTGACTTCTACAAATTATAGACTAGCCTATAATGGGTATTTTTGACAGCTATTAGCTTAAAAAAAATCCTAACAGTAAAATGAGTATTGATATCACAATGGTGTGCTGTGCATGTTAATATCAACCTTCCCTGTACTTTCCTTCTAAAGCATGATGTAATCATTAATTACAATAATATTGATGTAACTGAACTCATGTTAAAAATATAGTATTGGCAAACCATGTCATTTTCTCACTTATGAGATAAAAAGCATTAACTGAATATTTACAGTACAGATTGAAGGCACTATCCAAGTTTTAAAGGTAAAAAATGAGAATTCATTTTGGGTAATTTTTTTTTTGAATCATCAAGTTACTGGGTATATTTTTAAAATTGCGAATGAGACAATAATCAGAGAAAGATAAAGATAGTATGTTTTTATCTCCCAGATTCCTCTTCAAAATATTGAGCACTGGTGAAATCATGAGTTATCAATAATTAAAATATATATTCTTATTTCTCATCAAGAATTTTATGCTTTAAGTTTTTATGGGAGTTAAAATTTCACTAATAAAAATACTTGCCAATGTCTTCATAGGAATATTCTATTTCATGCAACTATAATGATCCCATTATTAAAATCCAAAATGAAAACTGCAGTGACAATCAGGAAACAGTGTCACAGTCTGTCTTCACTGTTTCTGTGTATATCAATTAATTGCAATCATGTGAATGAAAATATTTCTTGCTAAATTTAGGAGAATTCTATGCAAATATAGGTAAAGTTTTCAACGGCATTTAAATATGTGAGAAATATCTTCCAAGTCTATTGCATTGCTGTTTCTTTTGTTTGTTTGTTTTTGTTTTTTAGTAGGTTGTTTTTTTGTGTTTTTTTGTTTGTTTGTTTTTGGTTTTTAGTATGATCACCTTAGGAAGAAATGGCTTAGGTTCCCATGTATCTTCCGTATAAACAATTCACAGACTTGGACATCCACATGTATACCTCCCATCTGAAGAATCAAATAGCTAAAATATACAATTAAACTTACGGTTAATTAATATATTCACTGAAATGTGTATCATCTGCCTAATCTAATCCACCCTGCAAAGAACTGATAACACCATTATTATTTATACCTCTTCCTTATTAACCATTTCCTAGAGGGATCATCCCTCCACACCAAAAATGGCACCCATATGTGGTCTCTTCAAATTCCCTTTCACGGAGTTCCCATCGTGGCTCAGTGCTTAATGAATCCGACTAGGAACCATGAGGTTGTGGGTTCGATCCCTGGCCTTGCTCAGTGGGTTAAGGATCCGGCGTTGCCCTAAGCTGTGATGAAGGTTGCAGACGCGGCTCGGATCCCACGTTGCTATGGCTGTGGTGAAGGCCGGCAGCTACAGCTCCTGTTAGACCCCTAGCCTGGGAACCTCCACATGCCATGGGTGCAGCCCTAGATAAGGCAAAAAAAAAAAAAAAAAAAAAATTCAGTTTCACTTTCAGTTCATCCTCACCTCTTAGGTTCATAGTAGAAAGACAATTCTTGTGCTAAACTCCAGCACACCATTTGTTACTTACTGAAGCTTAAGTTGGGTGGTGATGATGGAGAGAATGATAGATGGAAATATGATGGAGTTTTAGTACGTCTTTTCAGTACTATTTTCTTACTTTCACATCTCTTATTCAAATGAAATATTTAGAAGTCTAAGGACTAGCTTAAGAGAAAGAGAGAGATTTAAAAATAGATCTTTAATAGATTTAGGAGAATAGGGATAGGAGGAAAGAAAGAAAACAGGCTACAGTGACTCTGTAATACCTTGATATACTTTAACCATCACACCTTTTATCTCTTTATACTGACCCCAGGGGGTAGAGTCCAAGGTGGAGAAACATACCCACCAAATTATATTAAGGTGACCACAGTTGTTAATGATGATCTACATTAATATTTCTTCCATGTATCACTTGCAGCTGATATTATAAATGTAAACTTTAAAACACTTTTTAAAAAATGAGTGGCCTACATTCTGACAGCATGATATTTAGCTTTTCAAAATATTTATTATAGTCCTAAATTATTAAGTTATTAATTAAAATTATTTATCTGTTTACACAGTTGAGACATTATATGTGGAATTACCAAATCAACAAGTCTCTACTCCTTCCACCAAAGCAAAATTGCTTAGAGCAACGTAATGACTTTTATTTCAGGGATCTTGAATAATATGTCTTTACACCTTAAAAATCTTTGAAAAAGAGTTTTTTTTTTAAATGGGAAGGATTACCTGCCGTCAAGAAACTTTATGTGTTACATTTTTTCAGGCTATGTCATTCCTGCATTTAGTGAATAAAATCCAACATGTGTATCACATGTGTGCACACACACCTATGAGTAAAATTAAAATTACACATAAAACAGTCTGTCCAGCTGCAGTGGATTTTTGTGCAATTTTAATGACCTCTTTAGGTTTTTCTATAGCCTTCAAGTTTTCTACAATATGAATAATTATTTATTTTTATTCTAATCAAGCAATACAAAAATCTGTTCCAAAATTTTTCAAGAACAAAAATACAGAATAAAAAGTTAAAGTGTTTTTTTTCTTGATGTCTTGACACATCCCATCCTCTTTACCTCTAACCCCAGTAACCCGTACTTTCTGAGATATAAGCGATGTTCACTGTTTGCAAGACCCACCTAGACCTTAATTTTCGACTCTTTTTTATATATACAATGTGTGGAGGGACTACAGTTTTGCTGTCCTTATTTACTCTCTCAAGATAGGCAAATAAATATCTTACCCCAGCTTCCTTGCAGACAGGGCTGTGATGTCCTATGCTCAATGAAGAAGCAGAAATATTTCTCTTGAGGTTTTTGGATATTTCTTAAAGTGGCGCATTCCCCTCTACCCCCTTTTCTTTCCCTTTTTCCTGTCTGGAGCCATCAAGGTGTTTGTAGGAAGGGATCGAGGAAGCAGCCTCCTGCAAACACAGTAACAAGGCCACATCTTTTGAAAAGGAAAACAAGTAAACCATAAACCAACCAAACAAAAAAAAAAAAAGTAACTAAAAAAAAGCTGAGCTCTTGCTGATATTGTTGTAACACTGAATGGTTAGCTCCATATTTCTTTCTATGTAATAGAATAATGAATCATAAACCCCTTTCTTGCTTAACCAAACATTATTTATGTTCCCTATTGCAAGAAGCTGATCTGACCTAGTTGAAAGTATCTAGGTACATTTAAAACTATAACTCTGTTTCTTAATTTTATATGGCATCATAAGTTATTCAGTTTCAAACTGTTTTTATTCACTCAATGACATTTTAAGGTATTTTAATTTTAGCATATACAATCAAAAATTTTATGTAGATTATTCAATTGTATTGATGAAGCATCGTTAATTTAATTTAGATGCTTTTGTGGCATCCAATATTTTGTTATTGAAGTCAATATAGATATGGATATCTTTGTACATGCATGTGTGTTTTTTCAGGTAAATACATAGAGGTATAATTCTAGGGTTCAAAGATATGTGTATTTTGAATACTGATGAATATTTTGAGAACCTTAACTACGTTTTTTCCCCACCATATTGAGTGTCTTTTCCTTCACATTCAGTATTACCACACATATGAACCTTTTTGTCCATTTTCATGAAATAATATGAAATTACATTTTTTGTTTGCATATACCAGTTACTATTGAATTTTAGCATATATTCACTTATTTATAGTCATTTGTGTTTCTTATCAACTAAGTTGCCACATGAACTCTATATACATCTATTGGGCTCTCCTTTTGTTGTTTTTAAGAAAGTCTCTATAATAAAAAAAAGCTTTTGTTTGTGGCATATATATTTGCCTATCTGTCTGTGTCAGAAATGATCACTCATTGGACTTTTTGTTGTAAATGCTGAAATAAATTAATACTTTAATTATATCTCTATGTTTTGCTTCTTGTATATCACACATTCCCCTCTCTTGTATATTTTTCCCTTTGCTTCAGTGCATTCCAGATAATTATTTCAGATAAATAAATTTAGAAGGAGATACTTTCATTGCACTCTTATGAAAATGTTTTTATTTTGCCCTTTTAATTTAACTTTAATTAGTATGTTGTTTTTAATTTTAGGGCATTGTTCCATAGAGTCTTGTTTTATTTAGAGATACTGTCATCCCTCATATCCTTGATAAGATGTCTGACTTGTATTTCTATTTTCCCCTTTCTTTGAAAGCTGTTAGTGATTTTAGAAGTCTAGAGGTTCCCATTGTGGCTCAGCGGGAATGAATCTGACTAGCATACATGAGGACACAGGTTCAGTTCCTGACCTCTCTCAGTGGGTTAAGGATCTGGCATTGCTGTGAGCTTAGTTGTAGGTTGCATAGGTGGCTCAGATCTGATGTCGCTGTTGACTGCGGTATAGGCCAGCAGCTACAGCTCCAGTTCAACCCCTAGCCTGAGAACCTCCATATGCCATGGGTATAGCCCCAAAAACCAAAAAAAAATAAAAAGAGAAGTTTCAGATGTTTAAGCACACATATTTAAATGCAGCCTGCTCAGCACTTAAGAAAACTTTTCAGTACAAACATTTATGTTATCAAGTAAGTTCATTCTATTATTGAGATTTTGTTTAAAATTTCATTATCTAGTAACTTCCTAGCTTTCTAAATGTTTCCTTTTCATAGCAGCCTACTCGTATGTTAATTATGGCATATTTCCTGATGCACGTGTCTGCTTTTCTATATGCTTATTGTGGTCCTTCCCTTTAAGAGATGTGTTTCTAACATATTCATAGTTAGGAATGATGAAGTCAATTGATTATCATGGATTCTTGGTGATGTTTTCCTTTGCAGTTTATTGAAGTGTTCCAAAATAGACTTAGCCCTTACGTGGGATGGGTGTCTTCAGGCTCCTTATAATGATGGATGGGTATCATAACCTAAGGGCTTTGCTTTAAGCTACTTAGATTTAGAGATACCTAGAACTGAGACTCCCCCAGATTGTAAAGTGACCATGGCTTGTCTTGATATTGGAGGAAGTCAGGTATCTCTTTCCTTCACAGAACTTTCTTTGTTTAGTTTTTCTTTAAACTATTATGGACTATCTATGACCAAAGCTTCTCTCTCACTCACTGGGCGACCCACTGAGAAGCAATTCACTTTGTCCACACAGGTCTCAGGATTAATACCTCTGAGGCCTGCCTGCTGCTCCTTTTTTTAGTTATATTAGGACTGTAGAGGCAAGGCAACTCTTCTGAATACACAATTTAAAGAAAACTTTTGCTTCAGGGTTCATGTTTTTCTGTATATTTGTTGATTTCACACATTTAACTTTTCTGGTGGTAGTCCCTCCTTCTCAATAGTTTTCCTGTGTATACTGTGTAGCGGGCTGTGCTTTTCCTCTATTCTTTAGGTACAACGCCTTTTATTTCCATCCGCAATAGCTCATCATTAATAGCTCTTGACACGGTACATATTTCCTTAGATGTTAACTAAAACATGCATGTGTTTTTTCCAGATTATTTTAAGACATTTAGGGAAAGGAAGGCATGGGAGAGGGGAAGAAGATGCTAATACTCAGTCCATGATCTTGAGCCAAGTCTCCTTAAGAGTTCGCTTTGTTTATAATCAGAAAAATATATATAGAATTTGCATGTTTGTATATGATCCATGTCATATGTGCATATAAAAAGTAAGACACTAGCTGGCAATGAAGTAGAACTAGAGGAAATCTTATATTCCTTGTGTTTGTATGTATTTTGTATGTTTTCAGTAATGAACATGTATTGATTTTATGATAAAATATAAAATTAAAAATGAATGTTCTACAGAACTACATTAAAGTACATCATGCCTGGATTTATCTTTAAAGATGGAAGTGACTAAGCACAGTATGACTCTTTTATGCCAGTTTTCATCTGAATACTTTATCTATCTTAACTTATTCAATCATCATAAGTACCCTTTGATATGGTCTTATTATTACTATTCCATTGTTATAGTAGGGAACTGAGGCACAGAGAGGGTAAAGAACTAGACTGATCCTACATACTCAACATGAAAGTGAGGTAGGTTTCAAACCAAGTAGTTTTAAAGTTCATTCAAAAATCATGTGTATTGTCCAGAGATTAGGGGTGAAAGAAGAGGTTGTAAATGCAGAGGAGAAAGAACTAATCAGATATGTATACGTTTTACAACTTCATTTTAGTATGCCTACTACTGAATAAAAATTAGGATTTTCCTCTACATTGTAAAAGTTTTTTTGGACAGATATTCATGTTGTAACTGCTAGGAATTAAAAATAAATAAATGAGATTCCTTTGAGGATACAATCAAGATTTGCTTGTGTGGCAATTTTTATAGAGTGCTGGGAAAAACATTATATACTGAAACATCCCATGGTCACAAAAATATTATCATTAGAAAATCATTAATTTTAAATGTTCTTTTCATCTTTGAATGTCCTATATATGATTTAAAAAATGTATGTACATGAGAGAAAAACAGCTTATTAATGAATGTTTTAAAGGTTTTTCCAAGCTGATCTTTAACTAAAAACTTGTCGAATCAAAATGAAAAAGTGCCAGAATTTAGGGGGAAAAAAGACTGAAAAGAGATATACTAGATGGAGTCTTTATCTCCTGAGTGAGGCTCATTTGAGTATGTACCATTATACATAGGTGTTCACTCAACTTTATAATTCCACACATTATGTGGGAACTTGAGTTAAGAAGGGAAGATATATTGGGATTTTGGCTCAACTTGGAAGAGTCTTCTCAGAATTCTTACGAATTAGAAAGCTTCTCATCTGACAGATAAGCTTGTAATATAGGGTTGAAAAGGAGCTGGTGGGTAAAACCTAAGTGACCCAAACTGCAGATTTTTTCCTATGAAGCATCAGAGTCACATAAAAACCTTTGGGTTATCAAATTTTACGAAGGTATTTGCCTAAAACTTCCTTATATTGAGTAGGTGTCCTGACCTTGAGAAATCAATTTCTCTAAGTTTCAGATTCCTCATATGTTAAAAAAGTAGGGATTCTAATGATACTTACCCCTAGAATTGTTATAAGGATAAAACAGCTCAATATTTATAATGTGCTTAGAACAATACATAGTTATGTATTGTTGCTTAGAATGATACATAGTTATGGCTATATGGGTGTGAATGATATATGTACACATTTATTTTCTATCATCCTTATTCATTTGACATATTGAATACTTATTTGTATTCAATATGTTGCCTTCTTATTCCTCCATTTCCCCATTAAAAATGAGAATTAGTTCTTTACAAAACAGCTGAGAGTTATAATTTTCAAGTTTCTTGAGCATACCAACAATCTAAATTTATGTATGGTAACCTTTATTATCTGATATTTATACTGAGATTTGTTTTATGTAAATGATTTTGTGTATATTGCGATTAAATCAAAATAAGTAGTTGATGAAAATATTTAAAAATTATGAATTCCTCAGATTTTCTCTAAACTTTCAGTGTGATTGTTATTATTAATTGAAATAAAAAAATTTTAATATGCAGAAAACAGTAATAACTAAACCATTTATAAGTTGATGTAGTTTTATGTTTTTCTAATTATTAAAACAACACCGATCTATTGCAGAAATTTTTTTAAATCTAAGGAAACAAAAAAATCACATATTCCCTTCAGCAATAAACTTCGATAAATTTTTATTACATCTTACTAATATATTTTCTAAATAGACCTATTTTTAACAAAATTAAAAACACATTATGCTCATTGTCTTATAATCTGATTTTTCTCCTTTACACCTAAACTTCTAAAATATCATTTATGTGTGAATTTACCCAGGCAAAAGGGATAATCTATGATTCGTACTGTTGCTTTTAAACTTCTCTGATTATAAGAGTAATATCATATATTTGAAAACTGTTAGCAAAATATAGATATATAAATAAATATAATTAATCTTTTCCTCAAAGAAAATTTGTTTGTGTTCTGTATATGTCTACATATTACTTCCTTTACATATACAAGCATATAGATAGAGTTTATCTAGTTATATATACTGTTAGTGAGGTGTTTTTACCTTGGAAAATATTTTGGTCATCTTTCCAGAGCAGTAAATTGAGATCTATTTGATTTCTTTTAAAAGCTGCATATTATTCTATGATGAGACAATATCACATTCATTACGCTGTTACTTTATTTCTGGACATCTGCTTTGTTTCTAGCTTTTTAAGTTACAATGCCAGTGAATTTCCTTATACTTTTATCTTTGCTCCAGAATTTCTGCAGAATGAATTCCTAGATATATAGATTTGCTTAGTCAAGAGAGAAACATTTATAATTCTGTTAAATTTTGATAAATTTCCCTCTAAATTGGTTGTAGTAATTCACATGTCCTAAAACAAAGTTGGAGATGACCTGTTTTCTACTCATTGCATACTTTTAATGTTTTACTTAAAATCTGACCAACTAGAAAGTAAAAACTGTATCAATAGTACAGATCTGTCCCTTTATTTTACAATGCTGAATCTTTGCTACTTGTCCATGAGTGTCCAACATTTGTTTTCCACTGTCATAGAAGATTGGTGCTTGCATACTATTGGAAGTTTTAATGGATTTCTTAACAGTGTCTGTATCTTTTCCTGGAGTGTGGCAGTAAAGGGTGCTGGGAAAGTTGCTTACATATCATATAGAAAGAGAGGGGAGAGAAATGCAAATATGCAGACGTAAATAAGACATATTCTGCATTCAAGTATATACAGTCTAGAAACAAAATAAGAAGTTTCCTGGAAAAGATTATGTTAATTTAGAGGAATAAAGACTTGTAAAAGAGGTAACATCTTTAATAGCCCCCCAAAATAAATGGAATTTCAATTACAATGCAGCAGTTGAAAATCATGAGTTTTAACTAATAGTTTAATATCCTGTTATTAAGTGGTCAGTTAATCAACATGATTAAAACTTAGGCTTTTGTGTAAACCTAACTATTATACATATCCCTCTAGAATTATATGGATTACAATCAGCTAATCTCCTTTGGTTGCTGCTTTAAAAGAATTCTTGGAGAGTCAGCAAGTTAGACCCCAGATGCGTTAGTAGCACTGAGTAAGTGAGGAGAGACTATGGGAGTAGTTCTTATCCATCATGGTGAGCTGGATATTGTGGGAAGATGTGAATAAACTTTAAAATAAATACATTGGGAGTTTCTCTTGTGGCTCAGCAGGTTAAGAAATCAACACAGTCTCTGTGAGGATGTGAGTTTGATCCCTAGTCTCCCTGTGGGTTAAGGATCCAACATTGTCTCTAGCTGCTGAATAGATCTCAGACATGGCTTCCATCTGGTCTTGCTGTGGCTGTGGCATAGGCGGGCAGTTGCAGCTACAATTCAATTCCTAGCCTGGTAACTTCCATATGCTACAGGTATGGCTGTAAAAAGAAAGAAAAAATATATAGAGAGAAAGATATTTCAAAACTGGATTCAAGCCTTGTTTTGGAACAATTTAGTGACAATTTTAAATCATCCCCTCCCAAACAACTGACTAATCATCAATAAAATAACAACAGGTTCTCTTCAGTTCCCTCTAGCTCCAAGATTCTATGAATTAGGATGCTGCAATCCCGTAACAACTTCTGGTCTCTGCTACCTCCCACATTTCCCATCCCTATCTCTTTTAGCTGCACACTGTAAATAATAGTAAGCTTATTGGCACTTCAAGGCTTTCAGATTTTTAATAGGTTCTCCTAAGTAATCCTTTATTGTTTGTTTTCCTTGAAGTATAATTGATTTGCAATGGTATATCAATCTTTTCTATACATGAAAGTGATTCAATTATACATATATGTTACTTTTTTAGTATTCTTTTCCATTGTGGCTTAATTTAGGATATTAAATGTAATTCCCTGAGCTATACAGTAGGATCTTGCTGTTTATCCACTGTATATAGAATAGCTTATATCTGCTAACACCAGTCTCACACTCCGTCCCTCCCCTTTTGAAACCCTAACTCTATTCTTTATGACTATGAACCTGTTTATATTTCATAGATAGATTCATTTGTGTCATATTACAAATTCCACATATAAACTATATCATATAGTATTTATCTTTCTGTAACTTCATTCACTTAGTATGATAATATCTAGTTAAGAAACTAGATGTTGCTACAAATGGTATTATTCTGTTCTTTTTGATGGCTGAGTAATACACCATTGCATGTATATACCACATCTTCTTTATTCATTCATCTATTGATGAACATTTAGGTTGTTTCCATGTCTTGGCTATTGTGAATAGTGCTACAATGAACATGTGGGTGAACATTCTTTTTCAGTGAGGGTGTCTTTTTCAAGGAAAGTTTTTTCTGGATATATGGCCAAGAGTAGGATTGCTGGATCATATGGTAGTTCTATTTTTAGTTTTCTGAGGAACCTCCATAATGTTTTCCATAGTGGCTGCACAAAATCACATTCCAACCAACAGTGCAGAAGAGTTGACTTTTCTACACACACTCTTCAGCATTTATTGTTTCTAGACTTTTTGATGACCATTCTGACTAGTGTGAGGTGATAGTTCATTTTAATTTCAATTTGCTTTTCGCTAATAATTATAAACGTCAATCATTTTTTCATGTGTTTTTTGGCCACCTGTATGTCTTCTTTGGAGAAATGTTTATTTAGGTCTTCTATTTTTCTATTGGGTCTTTGTTTTTTTCTTGCTGTTGAGTTGTATTAGCTGTTTGTATATTTCAGAAATTAAGCCCTCGATGGTTGCATCGTTTACAAATATTTTCTCCTATTCTGTACATTGTTTTCATTTTGTTAATTTTGTTTTGTTTATGGTTCCTTTGCTATGCAAAATCTTATAAGTTTGATTGGGTCCCACTTGTTTATTTTTGTTTTTATATCTAGTGCCTCGTGAGACTAACCTAAGAAAACACTGGTATACATTATTTCAAATAATATTTTGCCTATGATATCTTCTAGGAATTTTATGGTGTCATGTCTTATGTTTATGTCTTTAAGCCATTTTGAGCGTAATTTTGTGTATGGTGTCCAATATCCAATCTGACACTATCATTGTCTCACCACCATTTCATTGCCTCTCAGCTGTTCAACTGGCAAAATAGGAATGCCATATCACTGTAGTATCATAAGGAAAGATGTAGCAAAAGCATCCTTTTGGCTCCTTTTGCCTCCAAACCTGCTATAGAGTAACTCGTGTAAATTGTTCTATCATTTGGGAGACAAAATAATAACTATGGGGGAAGCTGGAAAGTCTGTTAACTTCCATTAAACTAGCCTTTTCATTTCCAATGTTTCTTTATTGCTTTTTCTCTCCCCCCTTTTCCTTCTTTGTTCCTTTTTCCTTCCTTCCTCTCTTTCTTTTTTTTTTTTTTTGCTCTCCCTTCCTTCCATCAACTGAAAAAAAAATATGCAACATAAAATTTGAAAATTATATTTTTTCAGCAGACAAAACTGAGGACTTAAGCCTGCAACACAGCCTCTCAGCTCTAAGTGATTTCTCTGGAGAGGGTAGGGAAGAGCCAGGATATATTGGAGTTTCTGCAACAAGGAGTAGGTTGTCAGAACATCAAAGGATTACTGCTAATTAAAGAAAACCAGATTTTTCAAGTTAAGAAATTTAGCAGTTTTCTATGTATGGAAAGATTCAAGGATCTGGGCTCCTTGAAATTATCCCTGTGATATGCAGCTCATCTATCTGGGGCCAATATTCTGTGCTTTCTCATCCTGAGTCTCCTCAAGGTGGAGCATTAGGCATAGCGGGAGAGGTTGATTGCTAGATGGCAGGCATCCTGTTTCTATGCTGAAATCCCTCAGCACTCACCTCGGGGCAGCTATAATGCGATGGCTTGTCGGTTGCAACATACTTTGTTTATTGCTATGGGAGGCAACATTTTTTCATTCACTCTTTCTCCTTCCCTCCTCTCCTTCCTCTCTTCCTTCCTTCCTTTATTCCCCTTCCTCTCTTCCTCCCCTCCCCCTCCTCCTCCTTCTTCTTCATTGTCTTCCTCTATCTATTTATCCTTCCTTCTTTCTTCTTCTACAATTTCTAGACACTGGTTTTATAGAGATCTTTTAAAATTAGGTCATGGTTGAAATTAATTACCCATAATAACTCCATACATACCTTACTGTAGAACTGGAAGTCATCATAACTGTAGAAATTCAGGGCCAAGCAGCATGAAATTCAGGAACACAAGAAGAAATGGACATTATAAATCAAGTTGAGTGGGAGAAATAATATGAAAAGAAAAACTACTCCCCCTTTCCATTTATTCATGTAAAAACTATTTTTTTCAGTTACTATATTATACCAAGGAGATGAGCTGAGCTATGGAAATGCATAGACTCCCAAGATAAAATTATGCCAAATACCAGTTACTTTATTGATTCTTAACATCCTAGCATTTAATCCTAGCATCCTCTAGTATATTCTCTCTAATTTATAATCAACTTTCCACTGGAACTTATATTTTTAAATAGATCTCTGTAGGCCTCAATGACTTCAATAATAAAATGGAAACAATCCTAAAGTGCCTGGAGGCCATAGCTTGGGCCATATAAATATTCCAAGTGAACTCATCCCAAAGACAATGTTACAACAGTGGTATCTATCCGGATATCTAAGTTCATGTTTCCTTAGTCCTCATTAGCCCTAGTCAACCCGCTGTCTTTACCATACTATAGCATGCTAAGTAATATTGTAATCCTACTGAAACTGACAGCATTAAAGGCCTGAACCTAGCCAGAACATAGACAGGGAGTTGAAACCCGTGCCAGCACTCAAACCCAGCCTAAACCCATATTGGGACTTGAACCCACGTGCCGGGACTCAAACTCAGCCAAAATGCAGATTGGGACTTGAACCCACTTTTTAAATTAGCACTCACCTGATGTCTGGACTTAGGTTCAAATTCTTTATGCCTCAGCTCAGAAGGAATTGAAAGACAAAGTGATAGGCAAGAAATACATTTATTAGGATAGTATGCTTGTGAGAGATGCAAGCAGGCAGGCAAGGAAGCTCTGTTCCAGGAAGATCCTGTGGGCTACAGTTTTATTATCCAAGGGGAGTGGGGGTCGGAAAAGACTGCCTCTTCTTTTGTGGGAGTAGTAGCTCCTCCTTGGTATCTGGTAAGGAGTGTATTCAAATCAGCAGAAGGGCAGTCCTCAAACTCCTGCCCTTGGCCTGAATCTGAATGCAGGCCTCATCCCATCCCCTACCCAATGACCTGAGGCAATTCTTGCACCTCCACTAGTCTAGCAAGCCTGCCTTGTTCTGATGGCTTTTTTGAGCAATTTGTCAACTTACAGTGATCTCCCAGCATCACCTGGATTTGCCTCTTTATCTATGATCCTTTACTGAGACTTCTACAACTACCTGTGCCTACTCCATTACTATCACTACCATAAGAAAGTAGTTTTTATTTCTGTAGTGAACCAACTTTTCCATTTGGTATAGTTTGAATATGGGAAGGGAAAGCAGCTGTTAAAATAGGTAGCCTGTGTTTGAGAGTTCATTATGAACATTGTACCCTAACAAAATAAATATATCATATTTTCTAAATAATACATATATATAACATGTTAATCTTTTATAACATATCCTTATCAGGAAACAAATATTATTAAGACACAAAAAAGTTGTTGCATTTTTTAAAATGAATCAATTTAAGCTTTCTTTGGTTTGTCAATTTTATAAAATATTATATTTCTCTTCAGATAGAGTTACACACCGTGTAGCTCAAAGATAATCCCTATGGTCTTGGCATATGTTACTTAATTGTCTCAGAAGGAAATGCCATAAATAGCATGCTGTCATCCCCACAGGCATTGGCTCATCTGTCACAGTGGGGGCTCCAGACAGGGTGAGGTGCTCTAAGACATTTCTTAGTGTATGTAAATCACAGCCATTACTTCTTACCACTTCCCAATTGGTCAATTATGTATAAACATGTGTTAATAAAAATTTGCCTCTGTGCCTCTAAGGTACACACCCATAAAGCTATGTGAATATGATAAAGTATAAATGGCATACATTATTATCTGATTCAACCTACCTCATAAATTATGATCCAAAGTGCTTCCATAGAAACAAAACTCCAGAAAAGCGTCTAAAGCCAAATGCTTGAAAAAATTTAAAAAGACAGAATAGAAAATAATTTTTTTTCCAGTCTCCGTAAGTCAATGAAAAAAATCACTCAGGGTTTTCCTAGAAGAAAAGAAAGAATTATATAAAGTTTTATAAAGGCTTTTTTATAAACATTTGAACCGTTCGTTGTTATAGATAATAGGACCATAAAAAACAAAATTCCATATTGTAGTAAATACAGTAGGTGTAACTGGCAAAAATCTACCTATAAATGCACTGGTTATAAAATTTTTTAAATATTTTTTGAAAAAATATTTAAGTAATGATTATACTAAGATCATCCATACGTATTTTAATTGGGGTTCTTCTGATCAAACAGTGTAATTGGCAGACTGATATGTGCAGTTGAAGTTTGTGAGAGAAGTGTTATAATTAACTTTTTGGGTGGTAACAAATATAAAATGTTCTTTAAAAGTAAATTTGTTAGTGTTTCTTAATTGACTCAATAGAATAGAGGCTAGGGAATTGTACTTGAACTGAATTAAAATTGGAATGGTAGTAACTGGTTGCTTTGTTCCACCTGGAATTGCATCTGCCCTCAAAAAGCATATAATTTAGAATAAGAACTTAGAGGTAGATTACTGCAAACATCAAAGAAATGCCATGATTTATCTATCTATCTATCTATCTATCTATCTATCTATCTATCTACCATTTACTTATCTATTTAGTTCCTCTTTTGATCTAGTGTTTTAAAAATCTAGAATTTCTTGGAGTTCCCACTGTGGCTCAGTGGAAATGAATCTATCATCCCTGAAGATGCAGGCTCAATCCCTGGCCTCTCTCAGTGGGTTAAGGATCCAGCATTGCTGTGAGCTGTGGTATAGGTCTTAGATGTGCCTTGGCTCTAGAGTTGCTGTGGCTGTGGTGTAGGCCAGCAGCTACAGCTCTGATTCCACCACCAGCCTAGGAACCTCCATATGCTGTAGGTGTGGCCCTGAAAAAAAAAAAAAACAGCAAAAAAAATCTAGAATTTCTTAAGCCACTGACAATATTTATTTAGATTTAAAGAAAAGTGGATCCCAGCTATGTGTACAGAAGTGTCAATCCATAGGTGTAGGGGTCAATAACCATACATCAGGACAAATTCCAACTTAATTGGAAAATTGTCTAGGAGTTGATACCTGGTAAAATAATTTTGTGAGCATTGGAATAAGGTTATATCATCACCCAAAAAATGTTAAATTGACTTTTGGCATTGATGGAATTTAAAAATTCTCTTTTAGTTTAACAGACATGTTTTTTGAGGATTCACATCACCCTTTCCACCTGTATGTGATTTATAGGAATTAATCCCTAAAAGGCATGCCATAAGCAATTTAATAAAACAAATCATCAACTATTATTTATGAACTGTGAATTTAATAATTAAGTTGAATAAGGAGATTATAAAGAGAAATGATGAGTTGCAGATTCACAAAGAAAAAATAAAGGCCCAGCTATTTAATACTTTTTCTACTGCTACAATATTATTCTATGTGGACTTACTGTAATAACTGAACGATACAGCAATTTTTAATGATAATTTTTGAATCCTTGCTCATACTTGCATCCATACAACCTTTAACCTACTTGCACCCAAGATAATCCACAAGCAGATCCAAAGGGGGATATGTATCATTAAGCAATAATATTAATACATGAACAGAAGAGAGATTATTATGCTCTCTGCTCACATTAAACTTTGTATCTGAGCAATTAACTTGGAAATCAATTTTGTAAATTTTACTATATAATCTGTGAACTAGAGATTGGCACATGTCATCTGCCTCTACGTGAATTGAATTATGAGCCGCTACCTCTACTGACCCTAAACCCTCCTGAAAGGAGCTCAGGGTGGAGATCAGGCGTGTGGCACCCTGTACTCTGGAAAAACTGGCAGAACAGGTCTTCAAAAAGGTATTTTTCAGGAGATTTTATGAGCCCGATTCTTGCATCTTCTCCTATGTAGAAAAGCACTAAAATCCTTCATGGTGACATCTGATCCTGTGACTTTCATGAGACTAGCAGCTGCCTTCTGTAAAAATGTGTGTTTGGTGACACATGCCTTCCCCCTTCACCAAAATCATATATATATTGACATTCCCCCCTGCCTCTTTGGAGCATTATTTCGGAGCTATCTGAAATGCTGCCTCCCAGGCTGTAGTCCTCATTTTGCCAAAAATAAAACTTAACTCTCACCTTTTACATTGTGCATATTTTTTGAGTTGACAAGTCTATATATTGTCTGAAATAAAGACTTTTATTTATTTAAGGACTATGCCATAGCTTCCCTCCTACCTTCTTTTCCTTCCACCCTTCCTCCCTTCCTTTCTTCCTTCCCTCCCTCCTTCTCTCCCTCCTGTGAACATTTATATTAATTCAATGCATGTTTATTAGCTGACTTCTATACTACAGCCATTGTGTTGGATTCCAAGCATATAGAAATGAATAAAACTGTCTTCTTTAAAGAACTTTCACATGGCACATACATTCCTTTTCATACTTTATACGGGATTAGTCAATTTATCTTGGGGGGGGATGTTATTTGTTCTATTATGGTTTATTTTCTGTCAATTTCTGCTGTACAGCAAAGTGACCCAGCTATATATGTACACACAAACTTTTTCTTGCATTATCCTCTGTCTTGTTCCATCACAAATGATTAGATATATTTCCCCATGCTATACAGGATCTCATTGCTTATCAACTCCATATGCAATCGTTTGCATCTATTAATTTCAAACTCCCAGTCCATCCCATCCATCCCACTCCCTCCCTCTCAGCAACCACAAGTCAGTTTTCCAAGTCCATGAGTTTCTCTCTTTTATGTAGAAAGGTACATTTGTGCTGTATATTAGATTCCAGACAAGTAATATAGTATTTGTCTTTTTTTTTCTGATTTCATTTAGTATGTGTCTCTGGTTCCATCCATGTTGCTGCAAATGGCATTACTTTGTTCTTTTTTAGGGAAGAGTAGTATTCCATTGTTCATATTACACCACATGTTAATCCATTCATCTTTCGATTATTATTATGTATATTATACCAATTCTTTTTAATCCATTCATCTGTTTCCATGTCTTAGCTATTGTGAATAGTGCTGCAATGCACATAGGAATGCATGTATATTTTTCAATGAAGATTTTATCTGGATATATGCCCAAGAGTGGGATTGCTGGGTCATTTCGTAGTTCTATATTTAGTTTTCTGAGGTACCTCCATACTGTTTTGCATAGTGGTTTAGCAATTTACATTCCCACCAAAAGTATGGGTGGGTACGCTTTCTCCACATTCTCTCCAGTATTTATTATTTGTTGATTTGTAAATGATGGCCATTTTGACCAGTGTGAGGTGGTACCTCTTGGTAGTTTGGATTTTTGTTTCTTTAATAATTAGTGACATTGAGTATTTTTTCATGTTCTTGTTGGGTATCTGCATCTTCTTTGGAAAAATGTCTATTCAGGTCTTTTGCCCCTTTTTCAGTTGGGTTGTTGCTTTTTTTGGTGTTGAGTTGTATAAGTTGTTTGCATATTTTAGAGATTAGGCCCTTGAAAGTTGCATCATTTGAAATTATTTTCTCCCATTCTGTAGGTTGTCTTTTTATTTTTATGGTTTCCTTTGCTGTGCAAAAGCTTGTCAGTTTGATTAGGTCCCAGTAGTTTATTTTTTTTACTTCTGTTGCCTTGGGAGACCTAAGAAATTTGTCTGGTTTATGTCAGACAGTATTTTGCCTACATATTCTTCTAGGAGTTTGATGGTGTCTTATGTTTAAGTCTTTAAGCCACTTCGAGTTTATTTTGGTGCCTGGTGTGAGGGTGTGTTCTAGTTTAATTGATTTACATGAGGCTGTCCAGGTTTCTCAGCACCACTTGCTGAAAAGACTGTCTTTTTCAATTTTATATTCTTGCCTCCTTTGTCAAAGATTAATTGACCATAAGTGTCTGGGTTTATTTCTGGGTTCTCTAGTCTGTTCCATTAGTCTATATGTCTGTTTTGGTACCAGTACCACACTGTCTTGATTACTGTAGCTTTGTAATATTGTCTAAAGTCTGGGAGAGTTATGCTTCCTGCTTGGTTTTTGTTCTGCAGGATTGCTTTAGCAATTCTGGGTCCTTTGTGGCTCCATATGAATTTTTGGATTGTTTATTCTAGTTCTGTGAAAAATGTCATGGATAATTTGATAGGAATTGCATTGACTCTGTAGATTGCTTTGGGTAGTATGACCATTTTAACAATGTTGATTCTTTTAATCTAGAAGCATGGAATATCTTTCCTTTACTTTGAATCCTCTTTACTTACATTGATTAATGTTTTATAGTTCTCAGCATATGTCTTTCACCTCCTTGGTCAGGTTTATTTCTAGGTATTTAATATTTGGGGGTACAATTTTAAAAGGTATTTTATTTGTACATTCCTTTTCTTCTAACAACTTCATTGTTAGTATGCAGAAATGCAACTGATTTCTGAATGTTAATCTTGTATCCCACTACTTTGCCAAATTTCTTGATCAGTTGAAGTCGTCTTTGTGTGGACTCCTTAGGGTTTTCTATATATAGTATTATGTCATCTGCATACAGTGACAATTTTACCTCTTCTCTTTCGATTTGGAAACCTTTTATTTCTTTTGTTTGTTTGATTACTGGGGCTAGGACTTCCAATACTATGTTGAATAAAAGTGGTGAGAGTGGGCATCCTTGACTTGTTCCAGATTTCTTTCAGTGGGAAGGCTTTCAGCTTTTCTCCATTGGTATTATATTGGCTGTGGGTTTGTCATAAATGGCTTTTATAATGTTAAGGTTATGTTCCTTCTATACCCACTTTGGTAAGAGATTTTATCTTGAATGGATTTTGGACTTTGTCAATGCATTTTCTGCATCTATTGAGATGATCATGTTGTTTTTGACTTTTCTTTTGTTAATGTAGTGTATGACATTGATTGATTTGCATATGTTGAACCATCCTTGTGAACCTGGGATGAATCCCACTTGGTTGCAGTGTATGATCTTTTTATATGTTGTTGGATTAAGTTGGCCAAATTTTTATTGAGAATTTTTGTCTCTATATTCATCAAAGATATAGGCCTAATAATTTTCTTTTTTGGTCGTATCTTTGTCTGGTTTTGGTATTAGAGTGAAGGTGGCTCCATAGAATGTCTTTGGGAGTGTTCCTTCTTCAACCTTGTGGAAAAGGAGGATGGGTTTAGTTCTTCTTTGTATGTTTGGTAGGATTCACCTGTGAAGCCATCTGGTTCTGGACTTTTGTTTGTAAGCAGTGCTTTTACTACATATTCAATTTCATTTCTAGGTATCAGTCAGTCCAGTTGATCTGTTTCTTCTTGATTCAGTTTTGGTGGGCTGTATGTCTTTAGAAAGTTGTGCATTTCTTCTAGGTTGTCAAATCTGTTGGCATATAGTTGTTCATAGTATTCTCCCTATTTTTTTTTTAAAGTCTATACTATCCATTGAGATTTCTCCTTTTACATTTCTTATTTTGTGTATTTAGGTTCTTCTCTCCTTTGCTTGGTGAGTCTGGGCAGAGGTTTGTCGATTTTTTCACCATTTCAGAGAGCCAGCTCTTGGTTTTATTGATTTTTCCCATTGTTTTTATTTTATTTATTTCCTATTTTATTGACTTCCTCTCTGATCTTTATGATTTCCTTCCTTCTGCTGACTCTAGGTTTTGCTTTTTCTTCTTTTTCTAATTCAATTAGTTGCTGGGTTAAGTTGTTAACAAGATTTTTCTTCTTTTTTGAGGAAGGCCTGTATTGCTATAAACTTCCCTTTAAGCACTACTTTTTTCAGCATCTGTAGATTTTGAATGGTTTTGTTTTCATTATCATTTGTCTCTAGATATTTTTTATTTCTATTTTGATTTCCTTTATCCACTGTTTTTTTAGTAACATGTTGTGTAGTCTCCATGTAGTCAGATTTTTTATTTTTTAATTTCTTTTCCTGTGGTTGATTTCTAGTTTCATGTCATTGTGGTCAGAGAAGATATCTGAAATAATTTATATTCTCTTAAATTTGTTGAGATTAGTTTTGTGCCCTGGAATGAGATCAATCCTTGAGAATGTTCCATGTGCACTTGAAAAGAATGTGTATTCTGATTATTTTGGATATAGTATCTGGAAACTGTCAATGAAGTCTAACTTTTCTATTGTATCATTTAGGATCTCTGTTGCTTTACTAATTTTCTGTCTAGAGGATCTATCCATTAATGTGAATGGGGTGTTAAAATTTCCTACTACTGTTATATTTCCATCAATTTCTCCTTTTATGTCCATTAGTATTTCTTGTAGGCATCTGGATGCTCCTATATTAGGGGCATGTATATTTACGATTGTAGTATCCTTTTCTTTAACGGATCTTTTTATCATTAAGTAGGGTCCTTCTTTGTCTTTCTTTATAGCCTTCATTTTATATTTTATTTTGTATGATAGGAGCATTTCAATTCCCGCTTTCCTGTCTTTTCCATTTTCATGAAATAGCTTTTTAAATCCCCTCACTTCCAAGTTAATGTGTCCTCTACCCTAAAGTGAA
Organism: Catagonus wagneri; assembly: GCA_004024745.2. Lineage (NCBI taxonomy): Eukaryota > Metazoa > Chordata > Mammalia > Artiodactyla > Tayassuidae > Catagonus > Catagonus wagneri. The sequence continues at coordinate 5,888,592 of PVHT020000521.1, forward strand.
TCTATCGTATGCAGCATGTTGTAGGCTTTTGCTTTTATATCCATTCCACCACACTATGTCTTTTGATTGGAGGATTCAGTCCATTGACATTCATGGTAATTATTGATAAATATGTATTTATTGCCTTTTTTGTTGTTGTTGTCCTTTTGCCTTATCTAGGGCTGCACCCATGGCATATGGAGGTTCCCAGGCTAGGGGTCTAACAGGAGCTGTAGCTGCCAGCTTTCGCCACAGCCACAGCTATGCGGGATCCGAGCCACGTCTGCAACCTACACCACAGCTCATGGCAACACCGGATCCTTAATCCACTGAGCAAGGCCAGGGATTGAACCTGCAACCTCATGGTCCTTAGTCAGATTCGTTAACCACTGAACCACAATGGGAACTTCTATTTGTTGCCACTTTAAACCTCATTTTCCAGTTGATTCTGTGTTTTTCCTTTGTTCCTTTCTTATTTTTGGTTGGATGATTTCCTTTTATTTTATGCTTGTGTCCCTTTTTTTTTTTTTTTAGTTTTTGTGAATGTAATGTTTGGTTTCAATTTGTGGTTGCCCTGTTTTTCAAGTACATTAACCCCTTTCTATACCTGCTTGCTTTTGCTTGATAGTCATATAGGCTCAAACACATTCTTAAAAAAAGAGTCTACTCACTTTCCTTCCCTACATTTTATGATTCTGAAGTCCTTTTTTAACATCTTCATGTTTGTCCTTTTGCTTTTCCTTGTGTTTATCATTACTTTTACAATATGTTTTTTCTTTTTTATCTGCATACTGGCTTATTTAAGAGACTGCTTTCCCATTTTGATTTGCTCCATCCTATTTCTCCTTACTTCTTTTTTATTTAGAGGAAACCTTTCAGCATTTCTTTTAGAATGGGTGTAGGTATTGCTGTGCTCTTTTAGTTTTTGTTTATTCGGAAAATCTTTATTTCTCCTTCTATTTTAAAGGATATTTTTGCTGGGTAGAATATTCTAGGCTGCAAATTTTTTTCCTTTCAGAACTTTGAGTGTATCTTCCCACTCTCTTCTGCCCTGTAGTGTTTCTGTAGATAAATCAGCTGATAGCTTTATGTGGGTTCCCTTATAATTAACTCTTTGTTTTTCTCTTGCTGCCTCTAGAATCATCTGTTTATCTTTAACTTTTGCTACTTTTATTGTAATATGTCTCGGTGTGGACATATTTATTTTCAACTTTTTTGGGCCCTCTGTGCTTCCTGCATCTTGATATCTATTTCCTTTAGATTTGGAAAGTTTTCAGACATACTTTCTTCAAATATATTTTCAGTCCTCCATTTTTTTTCTTCACCTTCTGAAATCCCTATTATGCATAGATTGGCCCACCTTATATTATCTCCTAGATCTTTTATGTTTTTTCATTTGGTTATCTGTCTGTTGTCCTAATTGGTTGATATCCATGGTTCTGTCTTCCAAGTCACTAATTCATTCCTCTGCATTATTAATTCTGCTCTCACTGCCAGTAATTCAGCTTGTGTCTCTGCAAATTTTTTCTAATTTTTCTTGGCTCCTCATGTTTTCTAGATCCTTTCTAAAGTAATCTGCATTACGGTTCACCACTCTTAATTTTCATATCCTCTCTTAATTCCATCAGTATTTTCACTATCTGCTTTTTGAACTTGATGTCTCTTAGAATGCAGAAGTGTGTTTCATTGTTTGCTCCTTCAGGAAAATTCTCCTGTTGTTTTAACTGGGACTGGTTCCTGAACATCTTCATTTTGCTTATATTTTTCTTATTCTGTGAGTTTAAGGAAAACAACTACTGTAGTCTTAGAGGGCTATTTATATGTGTGTGTGCCCCTCAGTATTTTGTTAGGGCTTACTTTTTATTTTTAGGGTGCTGCATATGCTTTCAGGGATATAGAGGCAATGGGTAGAGCTAGTAACCAGTTCCTGGTTTCTGGGCTCTTGACAGTGGCAAGGACCTGCAGGAAGGTGGCACACACTTCTCCTAGTTGCAGGGCCCTGGGAAGTGACAGTGATCAGGCATATGTAGGCAGCGTCTGTAGCATTTGGCAGTGGCACCAGCAGGGTGGGTGTGTTCCCAGGGGAGTGAGAGCAAAAATAGGTGGTGCTTGGTTGCCCTGCCCTCTTCTTTGCAGACCTCTGAGGTGACTGGGTCTGTAGATGGTGCCTGTTCGTAAACCTCTAGTGGTGGTGGGCCATGCCCCCTCTGGCATCTGAGATGACTGCTGTAGTTTGTCCTCACCTCCTGTGTATCATGCAAGAGGTGACACATCACACTTAGCCCCCTGCTGCATTTAGGCCACACAAGAACTGCCCAGCTACCTGTAGCTTGCACAGTAGGTGCCTTGTCACCTCTAGCCCCAACCAAGTGGCTCCTCACCAGACATAGCCTGCGCCACAGGGACCCAGCCCTCTGAGAGTCCACACACAGACAGGGAAAGAGATTCCAATGGCAGTCCACCCAGCCTCCTCTTATCCTCCCCAACAGTGGTGCCTTGCTTTTCCTGAAGCCCCAGACCTGCTTCCAGGTTCCCTCAGCTTTGGCTTTCAGTTTCACAGCTCATGGTGTTCAGCTCCCCAGCCCATGGCACACTGGTCCCCAGTCCCTCAGGCTTTCATACAACCAGTCCTAGTCCTCTCCCAGTACTGACCTCTGGAGCCTGAGTCTCAGTGCCCAGCCCCACCCAAGTGTCTCAGGCTGTGGTGTCTGGGGGCAGTGGTGCAGATAGTCTGTGCAGCTCTCACTCTGCTTTTCCCTCCTCAGTCCAGCTGCTGCACTTTTCTCTGCAACTTTGATTCCCTCCATCTCAGCTGATCTCCCTGTTGTTAGGTGGCTTCCCAGAGTGTGGGTTTCTTTCCTCTCTTACAGCTCCCTCTCAGGAGTGCTAGTCCCATCCTGATTCCTTTTCTCTCTCTCTCTCTCTCTTTTTTCCTTTTGTTCTACCCAGTTATGTGGAGGGTTTCCTGCCTTTTTGGAGGTTTAAGTTCTTCTGCCAGCTTTTGGCAGATATTCTATGTGAATTGTTCTACATGTAGATTTTTTTTTTGATGTGTTTGTGGGAGAAAGTGAGGGCCACATCTTACTCCTCCACCATCCTGATCCCACTCTCCTAGACTAGTTGATTTAAATTGGAATGCTTTGGAGTTCCCATCGTGGCGCAGTGGTTAACGAATCCGACTAGGAACCATGAGGTTGCGGGTTCGATCCCTGCCCTTGCTCAGTGGGTTAACGATCCGGCGTTGCCGTGAGCTGTGGTGTAGGTTGCAGACGCGGCTCGGATCCTGCGTTGCTGTGGCTGCGGCGCAGGCCAGTGGCCACAGCTCCGATTAGACCCCT
>PVHT020000521.1:5892008-5927425 GCA_004024745.2 Catagonus wagneri
TAAATAAATAAATAAATAAATAAATTGGAATGCTTTACTAGAAGATAAGAATGCTCCTCCACAGTAGGCTGTAATAATAGACTAGAATTAATAGATACATAATTACAGAATAATATAAGGAGGTATCATGGTGAAAACAGAAACAATGTGGTTTCACATCACCATTTCCAAGTATTGATACAGATTATTATATATTATATAAATATAGAAAGAGTCTTCTTTTTCTGGCAATATGGCAGACAAGACATCCTAGGAGTATCTCCTTTTACACAATTACTAGGTCTAAATAAATTTTGCACTTTGAATGTGTTGCTGGGATTGTGATAAAGAGAGACCATCTCAAGGATATCCCATAAGAAAAATGGAGTTAACTATGTGCCAGCAAAATATCTAGGAGCAAGAAGAAAAACCATAGATACCCTGAGGGAAATATCCATGCAATGCAGTGATCTGCAATAGATGCTATTTCTTGAGCCAGTTGAAAGAAGACCTTGTTAAGCCATAGTAAAGTGTCTACAGATAAAAGCCAAGAAAATATAAACCTATACTCAGAAGCCACTGGGCATATGAGTTAGAATTGGCCAAAGCAGAGACAAAAACAACAGGTATATATTCTTCCACTTCCATTTGATATTAATGTGATCAAATTCAGAATATAGAATTGAAATTATAAAATGTATAAAAATACATTGGAGCGTTCCCATTATGGAACAGTGGGTTAAGAATCTGACTGCACAGCTTGGGTGACCACAGAAACGTGCATTCAATCCCCAGTCTGGAACAGTGAAGCTGCTGTATAAGCTGCAGCTGTGGCTCAGATTCAGTCACTGGCCTGGGAATTTCCATATGCTAAGAGTGCAGGCATAAATTTTTTTTAAATATATATATGTGCATGTGTGTGTGTGTGTGTAAATATATATATATACACATACAGTTTACTGCCTATATATATATATATAAACTCAATAAGAAATTTAAGGAATGACTAATCAGACTGATTTTTTTTAATTATATATATGATGTAAGCACAAAATGCATTGATGGCAATGTATAATAAATTAGCCAAATTTGAAAGAGAATTAGAGAACTGTAAAATATATCTGAAGAACATAAGGTAACAGAATATGGAGAGATAATAAGATGGAAATCATGATAGAAAAATTAAGATTTATGAATGAGGGTAAATTTCGGTATTTGTGTAATTGAATTTGAGTTCTAGAAGGAATTCAGATGAGACAATATTTGAAGGAGCAATATCTGAGGAATTTTGAGTTGTAATTATTTAAAAATATATACATGAATCTACAGATTTTAGAAACATAGCTCATTTCAAGCTGGATGAATAAAAAGAAATTAATGCAAAGCACTTCTTAGTGAAATTTCAGATTACCAAAAGCAGAAACTAAAGGCAATAAAATTAGGATAGAACAAGTCACATATAAGAAGAAATGCTTATATTGAAATAGACTTCTCAAGAGTAATAAGGAGAGGTAAAACTCTTCAAATGCCACAAATAATGATAATTATATACCTAGCAATAGCATCTTTTAAGATATGAAGTGATAAGAAGAAATAGGCAGGGAGTTCCCGTCGTGGTTCAGTGATTAATGAATCCAACTAGGAACCATGAGATTGCAGGTTTGATCCCTGGCCTTGCTCAGTGGGTTAAGGATCCAACGTTGCCGTGGGTTGCAGACGCAGCTCGGATCCCACGTTGTTGTGGCTGTGGCAAAGGCTGGCAGCTACAGCTCCTGTTAGACCCCTAGCCTGGGAACTTCCATATGCTGTGGGTGTGGCCCTAGATAAGGCAAAAAAAAAAAAAAAAAGATTAAAAAAAAAGAAGAAGAAATAGGCAGATAAAATAAAAAACAGATTACTTCCAAGAAATTTGCACTGAAGGAATTTCTAAAGATTTTAATTCAGAAAAATGAAAATAATCTTAAAAGCATGGTATTATATACAAAAGAGGGAATAATTTGATAAACAAATATGTAATTTAAAGCAAAAATGTCTTCATTATTCATAAAAAGTCATGTCTAAGGCAGTAATGTATTTTAGGAGATAGAGCTAAATTACTGGATATAAAATATTATATGAGTTGAAGTTGAGGGTGCTCTGAGTTTTAACATCATTGTTTGTTTTACTAAGGAGTGGAAGTAAGAAGCTAGTTATCATTAGACTGGGTAGAGTTTGAAAATACATGGCAATTTCAAGGATATCCACTCTTTGGCTGAAATAATAGGTTATTATTCCCAAATCAGTAAGGAGAAGAAAGTATAAATAAAAAACACACACACACATACATGTGCATATACATCAATAAATGGAAAGCTAAGGAGAAATAACAGATTATGGAAGAATATAAAAAAGTAATTTTAGAAACCAATTCAAACACACCAATAATTTCAGTTAAAATAAATGTACTGAATTTTCCATTTATAAAATAGTGGTTTCCACTTATAATTTACTAAACATCTGATGTATGCTGTTTTGAATATGTACATAGAACTGTTGAGAATAAAATTGTCTCAAATATATGACACAATTATATTTTTTAACAGTCCTGTGGTAGGTATAATAATATCAGTCAAAATGAATTTTAAGACAAAAACATTATTATGGGTAAAAAGTGATATTATGTAATGATTAAAAAAATTCATGGGGAATACAAACAAATTTTATTTTATTTTATTTATTTATTTTTTGTCCTTTTGCCTTTTCTAGGGCCACACCTGCGGCATATGGAGGTTCCCAGTCTAGGGATCTAATCAGAGCTGGAGTTGTAGCTGCCGGCCAATGCCACAGCCACAGCAACGTGGGACCTGAGACGCATTTGCGACCTACACCACAGCTCACGGCAACGCCAGTGAGTGTGGCCAGGGATCAAATCCGCAACCTCATGGTTCCTAGTCAGGTTAATTAACCACTGAGCCATGACTGGAACTCCCTAACAAATTTTAAATGTGAATATTTTTATTTTTATGGAATAAATACAAATCAATTGATTTAATTATAAGGATAAATTACTAAATTTTCAACCATAGTTGGAGGGTTCAAGAGACCTCTTTCAATCACTGATGGGGTTATAAAGAAAAAAGGATAAAGCTATAGAATAATATTTGAACAAAGTATTTAGTAAACTTGATTGAATGAACATAACAAATTATATACATATGTGTGTGTATAGTGTATTTATTCAATCTGGATCACTAAGCATGTTTTTCAAACATATTTCATATTTGAGCATTAAGATATATCTGTCCTATCTTTTATCTGTCTGTCTATTTATCTACCTACATACTGCTTATTTGCCTATCTATATTAGCAATAACTAAATGGGAATTGAAATGGAAAAATAGCACTATTGTGTGCAACAGAGATCACACATTAATATCAAGTGTGTGCAGAACATTTATATAAACTGGCTATCACTCCTCAATAATAAAACATTCCCAGAATGTAAAGAGTACAAAAGGCAATTAAGTTGGAAGTTTCTAAAATACAAATTTAAACATCTCCATGCAGTTGATAATGTAAATAAATATTTTCAAATACTTCATATGCAAAAATGAGATAAGATTCTAAAATATTTTGATACAAGGCATATAGACAAAATCAAAAAGGAACTGCTTTTACATACTAACAATAAACATTTCTAAAATGAAACAGGAAGCAAAACCATTTTCAGTAGGATCATAACAAGTATTTTCTACAAAATACTTAGCACTACATTTAACATAAATGCTTAATAAGAAATTATTATGTAATTATGTATCTCAACTTGAGAAATTGAGCAAAGTGATATTAAATGGAAATTTACAGTATTAAACATGTGAATTAGAAGATAAATAAGGCTGAAAATTAAATGAGCTAACATTTTTTTGAGCAGTAAGGAAAATAAAAACATAGAATAATAAACTTGGAGATCAAAGAAAAATAAAATATGGATAACACTAGAAAATCAAATAGAAAAAAAGCATAAAGCATCAAGAAAACAAAAATTTGTGCTTAGAAGTCTAGTAAAATAGCCACATCATCTATAAGATTAATTAGAAAAAAAGAAGGCAAACATAACCTTAAAATCACAAAATAGGAATATAATTATAAAATACAATTGAAAACATTATTAGTAAATTTATTCCAATTATTCTGAATACTTAAATAAAATGGGCAAATGCATAGGAAGTTAAATTTACTAAAGCTAATTATTTAAAAAAAAACATATCAATGTCCTTAAAACTAGTTAAGAAATACAAGTAATAATTTAAAATATCTTGTGGGAAAACCTGATGTCCTGATAGTTTTATATGCAAATCTAGGCAATTTCAAAGAGGAGATAATTTTAAATAAATGTAACAAACAAGTTAGAATACTTCATGATAATTTTCATTAAATCAGTATAATCTTAATTCCAGATCTAGACAGTGACAGTCAGAAATCCAATTCAGAAACCAATCTTGTCACGAATGTAGACCAAAAGTCTTTATATTCAGAAGCTAAATCTGACAGTGTAAAAAAAAAATGATTATCAATCATGAGCAAGTGAATTTATCATGGATTTTTAAGTTTAGCTTAACATTAGAAAAATCATAATGTTGGTCTACCACATAATGATTAGAAGAGGAAAAATACATGGTAACTATTAAATGATAAAATCAAAAGTAGAAAATGTATTTGATATTTGACAATTTATCATTTAAATCTGTTAGTAAGCAATCCATTAAAAACTCTACCAAAAAACAAAAAACCTATTCTCAATTGAAAATATTTTAAGCATTTCTTCTAAAATAAAAAATAAAGATGCTCTTTATCATGGCTTTTATTCAGTTTTTTGCTAAATATTTTAGTCTGCACAGAAAAAAAGAAAATAAAGTATGAATGAAATAAGAGCAATGATTAGAAAAGAAGAAACAGAGTAAGTACTAAGATTTTTGACATATAAACCCAAAAGTATTTATAGTAATCATTAGTAAGGATCAATTCTAGATACGCCTAAGAAAGCATACAAAAATCCATGAATTTTTATTTAACAGTAAAAACAACAAATAAAATTTTAAAATAAAGGTATGTTCTAATTGTAACAAAAATTAATTGATTCTTAGGAATAAACCCATACTACAGCCTTTATGAAGAATTTTATAAAATATTATGGAAGGCACTAAAAAGACAAATAGAGTTAAATAAAATTAATGAACAGAATTGAATATAGCAAAGATTTCAACTTTTCCAAAGCTGATAGATGTTTACATACAGGTTAAAAATTATTTATAAAAATGTTAGAGACATTTTTTAAACTTAAGTAGAAAATATAGTTGAATATTAATTTAGGATAGGAAGAATTTCTTATATACCATATAAGTTTAATTAATTAACAGCAAATAGAGAGTGGAAAATTCTACCATCTTCATCAAAAAGAAGATAGAATTCTATTGCTAGAATAAATGAATATTTCAGAATCAAGATCATGTGCTCCAAGTTTCATTTGTAAGAATCATAGCTATAATACACATTCCAACATGTCATGGAATTTTGCTAAATTCTCCACCTCCATTAACTATAGATTATTGTGTTATAATATATGATCCCATATTTGCTGGTATGTGCTGTAAAGACTTTTATATTAAGCGGTCCCATTGATTAACATGGACAGGGGGAGAAGAAGGTATTCTGACTGGACAGATTCCATCTTTTAAAGCCTTGGGTATTTGGCCCAAATTTCAGTGTCAAATGTAGACTATAATTTATTCAGGCTTGGCTTTTGTTCTTTCCCACCCCAACCTCAAAAAACTACAGTGTAATATTAGGCATTTGAATTTATTAGCATTCATCAAAGAGTATTTTTTGGCAGCATTGTATCACAAAGGCTGACATTGGCATATATAAAACAATACATGTGCAAGCCTGCAAAGAAAGGACATTTGAAGGGAATGTCCGTTCTATAACTTAAGCTGTTTTTGCTGGATCAAATAAAATTACAGAGGCGCCATGCATAGTACTGTTGCCGAAGGCCATCATAAACCCTCGTTTTCATGGGGTTATACAATCTCTTTGCCATGAAAAAAAAAAATTTATTTAAGTTTCCAAAGTACTGAAGCAGCCTGGGAAAAGGGAGACTTTATTATTTTTTTTCTAATTAAAAAAAGAGTACCTATAAAATAAGTCCTTTAAAGACAGATGAAGACAAAATTTAAATGCCTTGATGACTATTCTGAAACTATGTGATTTTTCTTCCTAGAATAGTGTGTATTATATGATTGCAGTTGTTTATAGTCAATGTGTATTAAAAGTAAGAAGACATATCTGTTAGGGCAATTTATTTTTCATGAATCTTTACAGAAGTAAATATGCAAATGGCTTGGGCATGATAAATTGGTAAGCATCCAGTCACATCCATTGCTTATGATTCAAAAACATAAGTTTTATACTGTTATGTGAGAAGGAAAATGAATTCAGAAATCACATAATTTGCTAACCTTATTATGTATTTGAAGCTTTAAAAATACCACAATCCAGTGCAATTGAAAATTTGAGTCACACCTGATTGATTTCCTATAGGGAACCTCTGCATATTCAGAAACATCTGAATATATTACTAAACTTTTCAGGGAGTCGGATATTTAACTAGATAGAGATTTTATTTCTCTTTAATTATGAATCAAGACAATATATACATGCCATCAAAACAAAATGAGCATAATAAATTAAATCATTATGTTGTACCATCTCTGCTAAACTTCTTGGACTCTGTTATGCTGCTGCAAACTGCAAAAGAGATTGTAGTTCTTTCCTGAATCTTCTATAATATTATTCTGTCCTTTCACATCAGAGGGCATATGATGTCTGTTTATTCCATTATTATTGATAGTAAATTGAATTATTTGGTTCAGGTAATCCACAAAATTTCTCCATTTACTAATTCTTTTCTCATTTTGTACTATTACTTAATCTGTGTGGTGGTACATTGAGACTACCTGACTAATCTGTTCTCCAACAGTTTTTCACCAACAATTTTAGTATTATTGTCACTTTTCACTTACAATAATCATTTTTATATTTGTGGTAAGGTGATAATTTTGGAGTTCTATTATTTCTTCTATATATATTAGTAGACAGTATTCAGTTAGGAAATGCCCCCCCCCAATAGTCACTCATTTTAATGATTTGTTTTCAGTATCAGTAAGAACTCATGGATCCTTTGTTTAACCAACACTTTATAATCTATTTCTGTCAATATTTATTTTATGACAAGTTGTTTTTAATTTGACCAATGAAATAAAGTCCTTTCTAGATGGCTTCTATGTCCTTTAAGATCATTAGTTGGTGTTTGAGCACTTCCTCAGTTACTATTATAAATGGCAACTATTTTTTTAAAGATGTACTTTTGGATACTTGACTGAAAGAGAAGGAAAAAAAACAGCTGAAAAACCCATTACTGAACACCTAGGAAATTTTTTGAATATCGGCTATACATTATATACTAGTTTGTATTGTAGGATAGTACTATTATTTTTAGAAGACATATACTTAACTATTGAGGAGTAAAACTGCACTGTTTATATAACTTTCAAATGTATCAACAAATATTATGAAGTGTTAATATTTGGTGAACATAGGTAAAGAGTACTTTTCTGGAGTTTGAAATATTTCTTAATTAAAGTTTTAGTAAAAAGTATAAAAATTGTATTTAGATAATATATAGTAGAGGTAAAATCATAAAATTACCAAGAAAATGGAAAATGGTGGGTGGCTTTAAATTATTTTCACTAATGAGGACAAATAAGTGCTTTCAAGTTTTAAGAAATCCAGCTGCTTACTTACTTTGATAAAGATTCAGTTCTAACACAGCTAAAATCATATGCCTAGCACCAAAAAAATGAGCTACTATCTAAATGAAAAGAGAAAAGTTGTTGTTAATTGAATTTTCAGCTAGACAATCTTTAAAATTTTATTATATTTATCAAAAATATTAATAATAATTCATGTTAATAAATCCATTTTATTATATGTATATTGTCCTAACATATAAACAATGTAAGCTAAATATAATTAATAATTCATGTTAATAATAATCATTGAAATCTATTTAAAATTTTATATTTATCAAAAATGTTAATATTAATCCATGTTAATAATAATCCATTTTATTATATGTATATTTTCCTAACATATAAACAATGTAAGCTAAATATAATTGAATTTTCTAATATTCACCATAAGATATGAATATATAGATGATTGAGTTGAACAGAGTATGAAAGAGCCTAGTATATTTGTATATTATCACTTATCTTTCTTACAGAAATATTGGAAATGAAGGACATGAAATTTCCTTTGATGTAGATTTTGGTTAACTGGGTTCCAGTCAATTTAGTTCTCATGCAGTAATTTTTCCCATACTCTCAAAGAGTCCTACGGGAGAAAAAAAATGTTATGATAGCTTGGCAAACTATTAACGTTTTACTCTTTGGGAAGAGGAAAAAATGGAAACTGAAATCAAGTTTTCTCTATCTCATTACTGAGTTTTCTGTTTGAATAAAACTTTCACAAAAGAAAAAAAGATAAAATCTATAACCATGGGTAAAATCTAGGAAAAGATGTATGTGTGTTTTTGTGTGTATATATGCACACATATATTTGTATAAAATTTAATCCTTACAAAACCTGGATAATATGTTAATGAATTGATTGTTATCACTAACAAATTAAGAGACTTAAGCATAGGAAACAATCCAAATATGATGGTGTTCTTAAAAGATAAATTCATGTAATTTTTAAGTCATCTATGGTGCTCTTCTAGAAGGGAAGACTTAATCTCTTATAATATACAGTAGATACTGTTTATCTAGATTACTAAACTATTTCCATCTGGTGAAAGCCAAGTAGCATAGCATACTCATTTAATGGGAAGAACATACACTAAATTTTTGGAAATATGTGAGGTGGGAAAAGGAATGTTTGAGCACTCGTTATTATAATACTTGCCACTATTAAAAGTAGTCTGAAAGTTGTTTTTGGAATTCGAAGTTTTCCATTTTAGAAGCATTGATTAAATTAAGTTTATTGAAATTAATCATTGTAAAGTTTCACTTTTTTAATTACAAAGATTATAATTAAGGAGATAAAGACAACAGGTTAGCAGTGCATATTGGATGTGCTGGAAATCAGAATGCATATGAAAATGAAAAAATCTGACTAAACTGTGCATGCCAATAAGTGGCATATTATTAGCACTTTTAAATCTCTCTTTTTGTAAATCCAACTAAACTATATTTAGACATATAAAAAAGGAAATCTCCTTCTAGGGCACTGCTGTTTTTGATGTTTAGTTTTACTTTTCATTCTCTTTTTTTTTTTAAACTGCGTGATTCTTGTTTAAAAATCAAAATAATGTTAAACAATTTTAAAATTGTACGTTTAATATTTCACAAAGTTCTTAAATATTTTACCTATGATTGTTTTTACATAGGGTTAGACATCAGTTCTAAAATATATGCTATAGTAAATAATGTGTCAGGAAAGAATATGTTCAAAGGAGTATGTAACATTTTGACTCCTAGTAGAAAATAGTTTGCTAACTGGAATATTAAAACGGACAAACATGTAAGGATTTGGTTTTTAGATTTTCCCATTACACAGTGGTGCTCATACAGCTTGGATACCACAGAGGAGTGAGTTATCCAAAATGTGTGAACTCTCACTGTTGAATATTACATGTAAGTATTGCATATATATATGTGTGAATATATATATATATATACATACACACACACACACACACACACACATATCTGTGTGTGCTTGTTTGTATGTGTATGTGTATATATATATATATATATATATATATATATATGAAAATATATATATTTTGTAAAACTTTGCCTGTTATTGGTCAATTATATTTTTTAAAATATAGAAAAATATAATCCAAGAAAAATGATCTATGATAGTAATATACCTTGTAAACACAAATGAAGACTATAACAATTTAAGAATTTATTATTTTCCCAAATAAATTATGTAAAACAAAAAATCTGAAAATATTTATGTAAACGAAGTTAGAAATTTTATCCTTTCAAAATGAGTTCGGTAAAATTAATTTGTTATTTAAATAATTCCTCATGTATCTCCTCCTCCTACTTTATGATATTATGCTAGTGATATATGTCCATTATTAATATATTAATAATGTAATTATATTATTTCTTTCTATTTAATACTTGTTAGCTACTGAAATGTCCTAAAATATGTAAAGTATACACACACTAACATTATCACAAATACAATTGATCCTTGAACACCATGGATTTGAACTGCTTCCACTTATTATACATGGATATTTTCAATAAATTCTTACACAATCCATAGTTGGTTGAAAACTCAGATGCTGAAGTGCAGATACAGAGGACCAACTATAAAATTATACATGGATTTTTGACTGCACAGAGTTGCCCACCCCCCAAACCCTCACATTGTTCAAGGGTCAGAAGTACTATAAAAATAAATATAAAACACAGATTAGGCAACTTAATCTATACTCAAAACCAAAATCAAAATCATAATTAAGCAGAACCTTATGGAAGGCCCTACTGTTAAACATGGGAAGGACATGATGAATTATCTTTTGGCAATTGACATTACAAAGGACTTGACCTTGTGAAGTACTGCTAAGTAGAGTTTGATAAATAATCTTCCAAAATTTTTCTTTGTTTTTCGACTGTGTCCCTAGTCACCTGATTTCTAATTACCAAAAATCAGTAAGAAATAAAATGTTGCTTCTTTACCATCATACTAATTGTCCAGTGCTTACTAATCTGTAGATTCTATATATGTTTTGTGGGAAATCACTATGAAATTAGAACAATGGTTAATAATCCATGTGTGAGAATTTGAAAGATGGAATCGGTGGCTTTTGGTGTTGGGACCTATGTCTTTCAGTGTATTTGCTAATGATGAAGAAGACAACATAAACAGAAAGACAGTGAAATATTCTGACAACACTAAAGTATTTGGGTTAGTTAAAAACTAATGGGGTTTGGGAGATGCTCCAGATGGCTCTAATCATGCTGGAGAATTGGGCAGCCCAGTGGCAGATGAAATTAATTTTTGATAAATATACAGTAAGGAATATTGAAAAATTATAATCTAAACTCTCGATGTATACTATGAGGTTTTGAACCTACAAATTCTCTGAAGAGAAAGACATTTACTGCTAGCATTGCTGGTTCAATGAAGGTGTCCCCCATTGCACATTCTTTTGAAGACAGCTGAGTAGATGCATGGAAGTGTTTAGAAAAAACTTTGAAAATGAAAATAATAGGGAAATATGTGTTGAGACAGGTAAAGAGTGTTTTACCCATTGCAGCAGGATGGATTTCTTCTGGGCAACAAGTGAGAAGTGACATAAACAAGAAAGTCGCAGAAGCTTGTGGAAAGAGTGACTTATTCTTGGAATAAGACCGAGAGACAGGAAGACAACTAGAGAGCATATTTACATATGCCCAAACCTGTTAGTACCATAAAGCTTTTCAATTTTGAATAAGATTTGAACCAAGGAGAATTTAATCTCATTAATGGTGCAGCAACTTTTGGGGCCTTGACAATTAATACATGAGTTTGAAAATTTGGCACTTGAAAGTTAAAAGTTCAAGGCCTACCTCTATTTGGTATTTGGTTGGAGGTGATAAATCCTAACTGTATCATCTTAGCCTCTTTGTAAAGTTTACAGTCTAAGAAAAAGGTGACTATATTAGCGTATCAAAAGATCATGTTTCCAATTCACCATGGACTGAACAAGTAATAGGTAAAGATAGGGAGGAAAGTATTAGATGTATATATAGAGATTGCCTTAAACTCAGAACGTCAATGCTAAATTGCTCACACTATATTTTTTGAGTTTGTTGTAAATGAGTAATTGGAGAACTGTCCTAAGTGGTTTGTTTTTGACTCACACCCAACAAAAATAGGGAGAAACATTTTATAAATTCAAGCTTTCTTTTTTCAATGGAATGAAACATTTACTATGCATAGTGAAGTAAATGAAAATATATACTATTTTTTCAAAGGATTGCAACAAAATCTTCTGATTTGTTAAAGATAAATGAAAAGAGTCAGGATAAATATTCTGTCAATACAGCTTAAGAATTCTTGAGAAACTAGTCAAAAAGCCATGTTTTTCATGAGACAGAAATAGAGTTAGTTCTAAGAAACAAAAATCATTAGGTATTTAAAATTATACTATACATTTTTGACCACCAAATATGATTAAATAAGCTGAACTTCAATATGACAAATAAATGTAATAGCAGTTATATACTATATATTTACATTGCATATGTTTACATGTATATTGGTATGCATATTTATTTATTATAATTGTAAAACTACAATTATATAACTATACTATAGTATGTGTGTTATATCTTTATAAATATGTCTAGCTTTTATTCATAATTAGAATTTGCTCTAATTATTTTATTCTTTTGATACATGCTTCCTACATGAAGAAGCCAATGAAGTATGCTTTTTTCTTTCCACTAGAGCAATACTGGGATTATTATAACTTGGAAATCAGAGTTCAAGAAACACACTTCCCAACATCTTTTTGTAACAGATATATATATTGAGCTTTATGTTGATTCATGTAAATTTTTTTGTATTTTTATTTATTTATTTTTTTTGTCTTTTTGCCTTTTCTAGGGCCTCACTCACCGCATATGGAGGTTCCCAGGCTAGTGGTCTTATCGGAGCTGTAGCCTCCGGCCAATGCCACAGCCACAGCAACGCCAGATCCCAGTCACATCTGCAACCCACACCACAGCTCACGGCAACGCCGGATACTTAACCCACCGAACAAGGCCAGGGATCGAACCCACAACCTCATGGTTCCTAGTTGGATTCGTTAAGCGCTGCGCCACGATGGAAACTCCAATTTTTCTGTATTTTTAAATGATTTTTTCCAATAAAACACAACCTGAGCATTAGATTGCAGACATGCTATATAACTTGTATTATTTTAATTATTTGCATGGTCCTTTAAGAATCCTGTTTAAGGGAGTTTCCTTCGTGGCTCAGTGGTTAACGAATCCGACTAAAAACCATGAGGTTGTGGGTTCGATCCCTGCCCTTGCTCAGTGGGTTAAGGATCCGGCGTTGCCGTGAGCTGTGGTGAAGGTTGCAGACGCAGCTCGGATCCCGCGTTGCTGTGGCTGTGGCGAAGGCCGGCAGCTACAGCTCCTGTTAGACCCCTAGCCTGGGAACCTCCATATGCCGCAGGTGCAGCTCTACATAAAAAGCAAAAAAGACAAAAAAAAAAAAGAATACTGTTTAAGAACTTGTTTGTATCCTGAGTTCCCTGATGCCTCAGTGGATTAAGAATTCTGCATTGCCACTGGAGCAGCTTGGGTTGCTGCTGTGACATGGGTTCAGTCTCTGGCCTGGGAACTTACGGTGGGACCAAAAAAACCCAAACAAACAAAAATAATTTGTTTAGATCTACATTAGAGTTAATCTACCTGTATGTGGGTTTAAAGATCTATGGATGTTTCCAAAGTGCTGACATGTTGCAAATTGGCAGGGGAGGCCAAGTTAACGTGCAGTTTTTAAAACAGTAGCAATGAGAAATGAATGAAATAGTGAGGAGGAAAGGGGCTGTTCAATAACACTTCCTATCCTAAGCATGTCCCTCTGAATGCCACATGTTTCCTCAAGATGTTGAACAGACGGCTTCTATGGGGCTGCCCCAGTCATGAACACATTTGTGAGGAAAGGCACCTGAAACTGTGATTGAATCCTTCTGCCTGCATCTGCCTTGCCCTCTGGCTCTCAGCATTCCTAGAACTCAACTCTTCCTAGCAATAAATCTCTTCCAGTGCACTATGCTGAAAGTTCACTATTCATACATGCTGGTTCTTTTTTACTGAATAATGTATATAAGTGGAAATGAATAATATTGGTCACAGGAGTTACAAACAAATGTGGTTCTATGTGTGCCTGGAGAGGCAGTTCACTTTGGTAAAAGGGCAGCACCATCCTTCCCTCCACTGGCATTCTGAGAAAGCCATGCTGATTCTAATTCTCCAGATGAAGAACCTGATTATTGGGATGATGTTAGCCCAAAGGTGTAATTCGCTGATAAATCATCTGACAAAATAATTGTTTCTGAGAGAGTACACAAACCAGTAGGTATAATAACCACAATAGTATTAGTTTGTATGTCTTTACTCATATATTTTTATATTATACCTAAAGATCCCTGAATACATTTTCAATAAAAAGCCAATTCTCTGACCCTTTTTATCTTAAAAAAAAAAAACACAACTTTTAATTCTTGCAGCAGCCCTGAGTTCAGGGAAATGAGTAAGAAAGTGCCTGCTTAATCTGCTCGGTGGATCCCATTAATAGAGGAATAATCTCACTCTTATCTTGCCTTCTGTAAAAGTGAGCATAAAAGTGAGCAGAGTCTTAGTTTGTGAGCAAATTGCAGCATATTATGTGTAAATGACTAGATGAATAAAATTTTCACTGTCCCCGTGCAGTGAAACCATAGCTAAAGAAATAGGCTTGTCAGAATCATAGGAAAAATAAAAACTATGGAGCTTGATTTACAGTCTCAGAGTGAAAAGAAGTGAAAACTATAGCAACACATTAAAATTTATTGCTTCTATGGTCTGGGTCTCCTGGAGCTTTTTTTTTTTTTTTTAAGGTTCTCACTTGCAGCATATGGAAGTTCCTGGGCTAGGGATTGAATCAGAGTTGCATCTGCCAGCCTACACCATAGCCACAGCAATGCCAGATCTGAGCAGAGTCTGTGACCTACACCATAGCTCACAGCAACACAGGATCCTTAACCCAATGAGTGAGGCCAGGAATCAAACTTGCATCTCCATGGATACTAGCCAGGTTCATTATGGCTGAGCCACAATGGGAACTCCCTCCTGCAACATTTTAAATTTTTTTTAACATTTTATTGCAGTATACTTGACTTACAATGTTTTGATAATTTCTGCTTACAATCACAAACAAGTGATTCAGTTACACATGTACACACATCCATTCCCTTTCAGAGTCTTTTCCCAGATAGATTATCATAGAATATTGGGTAGAGTTCTCTTTGCTATACTGCAGGTCCCTGTTGGCCAATCATTCCATACATCTCACTGTGCCTAGGACAGTTCCAAACCCCAGTTCACCTCCCCCTGTCCCCTTGGTAACCATAAGTTTTTCAAGGTCTGTGGTTCTATTTCTGTTCTGCAAATAAGTTCATTGGTATCCTTTTTTTACATTCCACATATAAGTGATATCATATGATGTTTGTCTTTCATCGTCTACTAACTTCATTTAATATGATAATCTCTAGGTCTATTCATGCTACTACACAAATGCCATTATGGTATTCTTCTTATGGCTGAGTAATATTCCATTGTATATATGTACCACATCTTTTTAATCCATTCAACTATCGATGGATATTTAAGTTGCTTCCTTGTTGTGGCTTGCTTCCTTGTCGTGGCTGTTATAAATAGTTCTCCAATGAACATTGGAGTGCATTATCTTTTCGAATTGGTTTTCTCTGGATAGGTGGCCTGGAGTGTGATTACTGGATCATATGGTAGTTATGTTTTTAGTTTTTTGAGGAATCTTCATACTGTTTTCCATAGTGGATGCACTAATTTAAATTCGCACCAGCAGCATAAGAAGGTTCCCTTTTCTCTGAATCCTCTCCAGTAGTTGCTGTTTGTAGACTGATGATGACCATTCTGTGTAAAATGATAGTTCATAGTTGTTTTGGTTTGCATTTATCTAATAATAGCAATGTTGAGCATCTTCTCGTGTGTTTTTTGACCTTCTGTATGTCTTTTAAATAAGTGGTGCTAGGAAAACTAAATAGTAACATGCAAAAGAATGAAATTAGAACATTCTCTAACACCATACACAAAAATAAACTCAAAAGGGATTAAAGACCTAAATATAAGACTAGATACTGTAAAACTTTTAAGGGAAAACATAGGCTGAACACTCTCTGACATAAACCGCACTGATATCTTCTTGGATCTACCTCCTAGAGTAATGAAAATAAAATCAAAAATAAACAAATGGAACCTAATTAAACTTAAAAGTTTTTGCACAGCAAAGGAAACCATAAACAAAATGAAAAGACAACCCACAAAACTGGAGAAAATCTTTGCAAATGAAACAACTGACAAGGGATTAATCTCCAAAATCTACAAACACCTCCTTCAGCTCAATATTTAAAAAAAAAGCAAACAATGCAATCAACAAATGGGCAGAAGATCTAAATAGACATATGTCCAAAGAAGACACACAAATAGTGCTGCAGCATTTTTATATCATTCGATTATAAATTACCATGGATTTGCCATCCTGCTGTCCCATGGCGTGCATTTATGAGAATGAGTTAATCTACCCTCCATGAAGCCAGGGATTTTCTCTTTTTTTTATGATTCTATACAGTATTTATCATATACTTTATGAGAAAGTATGTGCTTAATAAATGTATAAGCAAATTACTGATTAAATGAGTGATTTTAATGGAGGATTTCAATGCAATACCAGGGCAAACTAACCTAGAGGAAGTCTAAGGGCATGAAAGTGGAGGCACTCCAGGTGCTCCCTTCAAAGACTCAGGATTTCAAGAAATCTGCCTTACAAGTATCCCATCAACTTTTGTATTTTTTTCACTACCATCAACTTATATGTTTTTATGGAAGAAAATATAGAAATTCCCTTATAATTCCTGGTTTCTCAAGATAAGAATATAGGCTGGAATAAATTAAGTGCTTAATCATTGCTTATTTGAAATGAAATGTTTTCACCTCTTGATATTCTTGATGTTGCCTTTCTTGTTCGCCACCAAGATTATGAAAATTTATGGAACTGCTCTTATTTCTGATTAAAAGAGATCATGGCCAGAGTTCCCATCGTGGCTCAGTGGTTAACAAATCCAAGAACCATGAGGTTGCGGGTTCGATCCCTGGTCTTGCTCAGTGGGTTAAGGATCCGGTGTTGCTGTGAGCTGTGCTGTAGGTTCCAGACGCGGCTCAGAGCCCGCGTTGCTGTGGCTGTGGAGAAGGCCGGCGGCTACAGCTCCTGTTAGACCCCTAGCCTGGGAACCTCCATATGCCCTGGGTGCGGCTCTAGATAAAGGAAAAAAGACTAAATAAATAAATAAATAAGTAAGTAAAATAAGAGATCATGGCCAAAACTGAACCCATGTCTTTCCCATTTCTAATCACATGGTAGCTTGAGATCTCACATTCATATGAATTGATTCATACTCATTGATCCATACTCATTGATCCTTATATCCTGCTCTGACCTCTCATTTATTAATCAAACCCTACATCTCCACATGAGATGAGGACTCTTAAATTCCTTATGCTCAAAACTGAAGTTTTCATTTTACTCTCCCATTTCTACATTTCCATCAAGGTGCCATATTTTCATCTCAATGTCTTTTCAACAAGAATGGGAACACTGACTCAGCATTAAATGGGTTTCAGAATGATCCAAACAGTTCTACATCTCTAACAATTACTCCTGCCCCCAGTTTTCAGCTCTCCATAGCACAATTTCTCAGGTCATCAGAAGTTTTTATTTCATTAGCCCATGTCAATTCTCTCATCTTTTAAATCAGCTCTCATGTTGTTGCCAGATATATGCCTATAATTACCCTGATACTTTACAGTGAGATGTCAGTGAATATTATTCTCCCACTAAAAACCTTCAATTATTTGTCCAAGTCTAGATAATTAAACCTAAACTTCAACTCCCAAAATCCAAATGATAAGATACTCATATTTACCTCCCACTTGTGCTATTTCTATACATTAACTCCAGAAAATACAGGACTTTGAGAACAAGAGAAACCTGAAGTTGAAATATGTCTCAGTAGTTTTGGATAACATAATCTCTTTTAGCCTGTTACCTTATTGTAAAACGTAAATTACAATGTTAACTCTAAAACCTTAAGATAATGAAATAAAGGAAATATGCAAATACTTGGAGTATATTAGGGTCACTTAAGTTAGTCAGCTTTCTTAGGGAAAACTCCCCTTTTAAAACTGTATTTACTTGAGTGTAGAAACAGAAGTTAATCACAATGGTGAGGAAGAAACCAGATTTTTCTCTAAGAGGATAAGAAATTTGAATCTGGGAGTTCCCGTTGTGACTCAGCGAAAACTAATTTGACTAGTATCCATGAGAATGCTGGTTCGATCCCTGGCCTTGCTCAGTGGGTTAGGGAATCCAGTGTTGCCGTGAGCTGTGGTGTATGTTGCAGAAGCAATACAGATCTGGCATTGCTGTGGCTGTGGTATATCAACAAGGTGTAGCTCCAATTTGACCCCTAACCCGGGAACTTCCATATGCTGTGGGTACGGCCCTAAAAAAAAAAGAAAAAGAAAAATTTGAATCTGTCATTTACTAGTTGTTGTGAAAAATTCAGTTCACATATCAGAGTGGGGGTCACCCCATCAGTAAAACAATTCCTCCATCTTAAAATTGTCCTTAGAATTAACTAAGATACCATCTCTGGAAGCATCTAATGTGAAGCCTATCTTCTAAAGAACTGAATAAGTGTGTTTTTCTCTTTTTCCCAGTGTTTAGTGTAACATACAAATAGTGGATTCTCATGGAGAAGTATGATTAGTGATTACTGGCCTAATTAATTGCATTACTCCATTATTAAACATGCAACTGGTGAATCTATTTGTTGATCTGATTTTAAAAAAACTATAAAACTGGAATAATTTTTGTTTATGATTTTTTTCCACTGGATTACAATTTCAAAGATTTCCAAAGTGTCTTCTTACCCTTTGTAACTATTTAAAAAATATTCAATGAAGGTCACTACCCCAAACATTAGTCTCTGATTTCCATTTCTTCAGCTTGATTGTGTTATGTTTTTCTGGGTAAAATTACTAAAAAAAATTAGTTAAAAAGGATAGTTTAGGTCCATGTTCTAAAGCCATGGTAACATGTATCTAATACTATTTGAAATACACAAATATTACATTTAGTTTCAGCCACAAACATTGCAGATAGAGTAGATGGGTTTAGTGAATTCTGACATGCAACACTGGGAGGGGATAAAAGGAAAGTTTCTCATTATTCAGCATTCATTTCTATACACATTTAATTTACCATAGATTAGCAAAATGGCTTCATTACAGGTATTTAGGCTAGATTAGTAAATTCATTTATGCTGAGTCCACACAGATTTGTGATATTTGGCGCCTGGCATCTACATCTGCTTTGAGACTGAGGTGTGAGAGGCTCTCTGCACCTGAGCTGTATTTCTGTTGTAATTACATGGGCTTATTCCACTGGGCTATGTGTACATTGCTGCAATTGAACTAAAATGGGTCTGTTTTTCACCAAGCACAGTTTAGTCATGCATCAATACACTTTTAATTAAAAGTATGTGACAGGTACAATAGTGAAATACAGCAAATAATTTTCTCAAACATTCCATTTCCTCAAAGATAGGTAATCAGTGTCTTGTCTGGTAGTCAGCGAGAGTGTATTTTTTTATCTAGATGTTTGATTAAATGTATTAAAACTTTATGTTAAACCACTGCATGTTGACTTTAAGTATTCTACCACAGATACTTTATGTGGTTCCATCAACATAAAGCATTTGTTCTTGGTAGAACTAAAACAGATGACAAGCAATTTGATAAACCTTCTTATTTTTACCTTTAATGTTCATAATGAAAAGATGAGAAGTCAGCAGTGATATGAATAGTGGAATCAATTACAACATGGTTGTTTCAGAAGGAGAGAAATCAGTGGAAACCTTAGATGCAAAGAAACTGAGGGAACAACTTTAGGATGCCTGTACTAAAGTGTGTGAATAACATGTCATTCCTATGTTTATGTATTGCTATGTTTATTCAGAGAAAGACTAACCTCCCTAAGTGAATTCTAAACATGAAAGTTGGGTGACAAGTAGAGACTGTAACTTCTTGAATTCTTTGCTTATGTCACAGTACAAATTTCTGAAAAACAATAACCTGAATGTAAGATGGAAAAGTTCAGTGTTGATGAAAACACTAGATCTAGTGGTTCAATTACGGATGTAACAAATTTAGGGCCTTCATGAAAAAGGACTCTTTTATTTAGCAGTCATGTATTTTCAAAATTTCAATGTTTTACCTTAGTATTTTATACTTAAAGAATCTATTAAACACTGCTAACAAACAGAAAATGCAGTTTTAAAATTGGTGGAATGGCTTTTGTGCTAATTTCACATGAATAGATGCCATGTTCTGGAAATCAGCTGGTGTTAATAATATTCCATGATCCCATCAGAAGACAACTCACACAGGCTATGACATGAACAGAAAACTCTGGCTATCTTAATAACACTTGATTATTTGTATTGATTATGTGTTTCAAAGTTACCTGACTACTAAAATATGTACTACGTTTCTGTATAATATCTTCAAGAAATTATTTTTCTGTGTATTCTATATTTAGCATTACAAAGTCTATCACATTACATTGACTATTGGGGTCAACGTTTTTAAGTGAAACAATAAAAAGTGTTGATGGAAGAGATTTCTTATTTTGAATTATAGTCTAAGTTATCATATGATATTACTAAAATTAAAATATTAAAAATAATTACTATCATTAATTAAAAGATGAAACAATGCATAGCCTCAAAAAACATAATTCTGTGTAGGAAATGATAATCTTACAAAGAATGCCAATGTGGAATAATGTTACATATAAAAAGGCAAAAAAGATTTGGTTTGGTGGAAAAAATTAACCATCTTAAATTGGAACACTTAATGATTATATGTTCTCTACTTTTACCTACTGTCAGAGATGTGGGATGTCACAAATTTTTGAACTTGAATTTCTTATTTGTAAATGAATTGCAGCCAATCTCATAAGACTGTTGAAAAGATATAGTTAAATTGTGTCTGTGACAAAATTTATAAACTGGAAAACTCTATGTCCATGACTGTTGGTTCATTTATTCAAAAGAATGCTATTAAGAATGTTATTGAACATCTTGAGAATTGAAGATTGAGTGGAGATACTTAAATAGAAGAAGGCTGCATGGAAATATCACACAGAGAGTGTAACATGTATCAGGCAGGTTATGACCTCTGTAAACACAGTTCTAGGGCAAGGATGCAGGTAGGTATTGGTTGTGGAAGTTCATTTTAGCTGGTACTCTTCCCACAGCTATGTAGTACACTAGACTGTGGCTGTATATGCAGTGTATTTTTGTGAGACCGGAAAAATCTTGGCAATTTCCAGAAGTGAAATAATCCCAGTGTTGGAGTTCCCCTTGTGGCTCAGTGGGTTAAGTTCCTGACTAGTATCCATGAGGATGTGGGTTCGATCCCTGGCCTTCCTCAGAGGGTTAAGGATCCAGCATTGCTCTGAGCGGTGGTGTAGGTCACAGATGAGTCTCAGATCCTGCGTTGCTCATTTGGCCCCTAGCCTGGAAACTTCCATATGCCACAAGTGTGGCCCCAAAAAGACCGAAAAAAAAAAAAAAGAAGAAGGAAAAAAAAAAGAAATAAGGGGCCAGAGTTGCTTGGATTTTGTGAGTTAGTTTGGAAAAACCTGGAAATAAAGGAAGGTTAGATAAAATAATTCAGGCTTCTTGTGAGATCATTTTAAGAATACTGAGGGTGTTGTATTTCATCTTAGAGAGGGAAACATACTCAATTTTTTTTTATTGGACCTGTGTTATGAAAAGAATTATTTTAACAGTTGTGTGGTGAATGTATCCGGTGGGTCAAGTTTCCGGTAATAAAAATAATTGTAGTAGTTTAAGCTCAAAATAATGGTGCCCTTGGTTAGGGATGTAGAGATGAGGCAAAGTACAGATTATCAAGAAAAACTGGGGGTTTTGCAAATAGGATTTGATAGAATAATAGTTAGCAGTGATACAGTAAGCTAATTTATTTAAAACATTTATCTATTACTGAGTATATTTCAGCAACATTAATTGAAGGAAAGCCCACCAAGATTAGGGTGCTCTGGTCCCTGATTCCAGAGGGTGCATAACAGACTTTATTTGCAAATTATTGTGTAGGTTGGTTCTAACTTGTTTGGGGGCTACCTGAAGGATGAATGCGAAAGCACTTGTCTTTCTTTTGCCTAACTCAGAACCCATTCAGCCTACAGAAGCAGAGAAAATATTTGCAAATCACATATCTGATAATTGTCTATAATCCAGTATATATAAATAACTTAAAATTCAACAACAAAAAGATATATCACAATAAAAAAAAAACTTCTCCCCAGAGAAGATATATATATCTTCAACAAACACATGAAAAGTGCTCCACATGATTGAGCATTAGAGAAATGCAAATCAAAACCACAGTGAGATAATTTCACACATAGTAGGATAGCTATAATTTAAAAAAATAAAATGAACAATGGGACTCTCATACATTGCTAACTGAAATGTCAAATGGTTCAGCCACTGCAGAAACCAGTTTGACAGATCTTCAAAAAATTAAATGTAGAATCACCATATAAGCCCACAATTCCATTCCTGAGTGTATACACAAAATAATTGAAAGTGGATACTCAAACATGACCATGCATGTTCAGAGCAGCACTATTTATCATAGTTCAAATGTCCACCAATGGATAAATGGTTAAACAAATGTCTACATGCATACAATGGACACTTATTTGGCCCTAAAAAGGAGTGAGGTATTTACCCATGCTGCAACATAGCTCCAACATAGCTGGCTAAATGAAAAAAGCCAGACACAAAAGGTCATATATTGCATGATTGCAGTTGTAGAATTGCAATCCAGGATTGATGAATCCATAGAAACAGAAAGCAAATGTATTGGTTTCATGGTCTCGAGAGAGGGAACAATTGCTTAAAGTGTGAAGAATTTTACTTTAGAGTAAGAGAAATATTTTGAAAATAGATAGAAATAGTGTTTGTGCAACATTTCTGTAAGTACCAAATGGCAATGAATTTTTCACTATTAAATGGTTGATTTTATGTCATGTGAATTCATCTCAGTACATTATTAAAAATTAAACAAAAACATTGTAGACTGATATTCAGGTATGTGTATAACTCTTATTCTTCTGATAATATGCCCCACACCTTTCCTAGTCTATGCAACAGCTCAAAAAGTAACCATAAACTAATTTTTATTTCTCTTGTACCATGATTGTCTGATGTAAAGCACGAAAAATAGTTGAGCCTTTCTCCTTTTACATGGACTGAACATGAGAAAATTTGTTCCACAACAAAACAGATTGCTAAAACAAATAGTTGGATTTCATTGATAATTTATATTAAAAGGCATTGATATCATACAGTATCTAATATGATAATCTGATTAAAAAATTAATGATTGCTTTGCTTTCTCAGTTTTAGCGTGAATTTTTCCATCTCATTAATACTATTAGATGATATATTTCTGGTTGAATGATTCTTTTGTTTTATCTTGTGAGATGAAAATCAATTCTACAAATTTTTTTACTTGGTGCCTACTTTCTAAAATAGTTTAAATTATTAGAGATGTCCCTAGAGATTTGGTGTGGGCCAAGCTATGAGCAAACATATTAAACACATGGATTTCCTTGAAGCAGGCCGACAAGAAGATCAGAGAGGGCAATTTATGAGAAAGAATGTCACTGCATATTTTTAGGACAAAAACTACAATTTCCAGTTTAGCTGCAGGAAAGAAGAATCAAGCACGATGAAGAAAAAATATTAAATCAATCAGAAAATAAAATTTGTAAGTAAGTGAAAAAAAAATCAAAATACTGAAAAATCTTCTATGACTTTCTGTCATTATTATATAATTGGTGATATATTGGCCTTAAAGTCAATGAGGGGCAAATTGATCATCTTTCTAATAAAATTCAATTTTCAGATATTTATTAAATGAATTACTATTTGCCTTAATTAACTACTTTTACATTCTCATTTTAATGAATTGAAGGTACAATGAAGCACATAAAAATAACAGAAAATTCAAGTTTAAAACTACAACAAACAGTTAAGGAAATTTTTTCTCTTACTTGAACTTTAGTGGAGATATACTGACTAGCTCATGAGAAATACTAATATTAAGATAATTATTTAAAAATATAGAAGTTCCATTAAATGAAATCCAATCTTTCAAATTTATAAAATGAATATAAACAAAAAGTTAGTGATTTTTATTTCTTCTGAATATAAGTCAGCTGGGTACCTCATGATGTTATTTCTAAGACTGTCAGTGATTCAAGGACCGTGTTTGAAAATCACTCCACTAAATGATGTATATGTTTCATAGAAAGTCTAGGTTTTGTTATTGCAATCATATTTTGGGTTCCTCTAGTTCTTTTGTTATGCTATAGTTACAGACATGTACATAAACTGTTACCGTCTGATTCTAAGTAACTCTGCTTTGTTGTAAGACTCTTGTTGAAAGAGCGAGGGTCAAAGTACTTCTGGAAGGTTTCACTCTTCATGCATCTCTTACAAGATTCCCAGTGGCCCCACTATCTCAAATGTGATGCTGGGAAACATGCCTAAAGAGAATCTTCATTTGACTTGTTCTGCAGACTAGGAACAAGGTCATATTTACTATATGAAGGTAAATGTTGCAGCAAAAGCATACTATTTAATGACTGAACAGAACTTTAAGGTCAGTTGACCTCCAGCAAATCAATAGCATTGCATTTTCATTCTATAAATATTTTTGTGTTTCCAATGTGATGTGCAACTGCTGTAAACATTCAGAATAGCAAGTCTGCAACTTGCCAACCACTAACATGATTTTTCCAAAATCCCTAGAATTAAATTACCATGTTGTCACCTGTAAAATCCTTCCCCCTTCTGATTCAATCACCATCTAAATTTAAATTAATTTCTTATTTGTTTTTAATCACCATCTAAATGTATATTAATTTCTCATTTATTTTGGGAGTCAGGCGTGGCATTGCCTTCTTCATAGTTAAATCCCCAATATCTAACAAGACTAGTGAGTCACACAAAATAGATGCTTAAGAACTCTGTTGAATAAAAATGACTCGAAGAGTAAAATTGAATCAATTGTGATTTTTCTTCTACTTTACTCTTTAAGGAGAGAGATGTTCAGATAAAAAAATAATTAATTTAGAATATAATGAAGGAAATTAGTACGATTACAAATGTAATCCTTAGATCTAAAC
Source organism: Catagonus wagneri (assembly GCA_004024745.2). Classification (NCBI taxonomy): domain Eukaryota; kingdom Metazoa; phylum Chordata; class Mammalia; order Artiodactyla; family Tayassuidae; genus Catagonus; species Catagonus wagneri. The sequence goes on from PVHT020000521.1 coordinate 5,917,197, forward strand.
AATTCTTTGCTTTAATCTCTGTGTGATTTGTTTATTTTCTGAGAATGTTCATAGGGGCTATATATCCATATAGTGGATGTATACTGTTCACATTAAGCCAGTGATGTCCTCATAGATTTAGTGTCTTAAAAAAAAATCAACTCCCTTATTAAATTAGCCATCAAGAGGATGTTTATACTGTATGTGCTTGAATTTAGAGCAAATAAGTGAATCATAATAGTGTCAAAGCAATTGAAAACCCTGAGGCACACAAGTCAAATGGAACTACATATACAATGCTTTTAATTTTATATTAAAACACATACTCATGTTTCTAAAATGTATTAAATTATTTAGCTACTAATCTTATACTAAACTTTTAGTGCCATTTCTGATGTTCTTCCTGATAAGAAAATAAAGAATTCAAAAATTGTTTATTTTCAAATCAATTTTTTTTCTATTCTAACTTAAGATATAGAACAGAAAGCCCATTTCACTATAGTCTATGTCCTATTTATAACCTACCTAAGAAGGCAACACTGTGTATCTTATATGAGGGTGATAGTTAAAATTAGGCAGAGAGGGCAGACAAAAGTATAATTTCTCTATTAGCTCTACCTAGAGTTTATTTTTGGTTGAGATTACTTTTAAAAGAACAAGGCTCAGAAGAGGGGAGATGATAACTCTGATTCAATGCTGAGTGAATTAGAATGATGAAGCCAGAAAAATTGTGTTTCTGTCCACCCTTAATATACTGATAACCCCCAGGTTATGTTTGAGCCTGAAATTAAATCAACCACAATTTGGATAATTTTTAGAATAAAACAGAAGAAAGGAAAGGGTTCTACTTCCAGGTAGGGGAAAGAAAGGCTTGAGAGTATTTGTCATCTACTGAGGAGAAAAGTTCAAATAATCTACAAAATCTTTTTTTTTTTAAATTTGAGGTTGTAAAGTTACCAGAATGGAATTCCAAAGTGTGACAAGCATTTCTGAGGAGAGAAGGGACAGATGGACTCTTTAGTCTTCAGCAAGGAACAGAAGGACATATAAGTGGGTTAGGACAAAATATCTAAAATTATTAGTGAAATCTTAAATACTAAAATCTTTCCTTTATGATCAGGAAAAAGACTGTATGCTCACTTTCAGTACTTCCATACATCATAGTACTTGATGTACTAGCCAGAAAAATTAAGCAAGACAAAGAAATAAGAGACTTTCAAAACAGAATGTAAAACTGTCTCTTCATACATGACATGATCCTATATATATTAAAAACCCTAAAGATCACACACACACACACACACATTAGGCTAATTCAGCAGAGTTGCATGATATAAAACTCAACATACAAAAATCAGTTGCACTTTATACTACTAGTGATTAATACAAAGAGGAAATTAAGAAAACATTTCCATTTACAATAGCATGAAATTGCTACATGACAAGGAAGCAAGAAGCAAAATATCCTTAAAAACTATAATATGTTGCTTAAAGAAATTAAAGACACCAAATTAAAAAAAAAGACATTCTTCATTTTTAGATTAGAAGACAATATTATGAAGATGCCAGAGCAATCTACACATTCAGTACAACCCGTAATGTAATACCCATATTTTTTACAGAGATTAAAATATTACACAAAACCTCAAGGGACCTTAAATAGCCAAAACAATTTTGAAAAAGAACAAAGTTGGAGGTCTCACACTTCCTGATTTCAAAACTTAATACAAAATTAAAATGTGTAATTAACACAATATAGTACTGGCATACAGACAGACATAGAATAGAAAATCTGCAAATAATCCCTATGTACATAGTCAAATCATTTTTGACAAGGGTGCCAAGACTATTAATGGGAAAAAGGAAATACTAATTCCATTACTATAATATTCTGGAAAAGGCAGAGTATAGGGACAGATCACATTCAGTGCTTTTGAAGGACTGAGGATGGGATTGAGAAATGACTGCAAAGGGCCCTAAGAGAACTTTGGGGGAAGATGGCAATGTTTCATATCCTGTTTGTGGCAGTGGTAACACTCTGTATAATATGTCAAAACTCATTGAAATGAACACTGAGACAGGGTAAATTTTACTAACTGTAAATTATACCTCAATGAACTTATTTTAAAATGTCCAAAAAAGGAGAGAGGGCGGGAGCTTCTGTGGAGAAAGGATTCTCAAAAAATATTAGCAGAAAACCTGGATCTCTGTGAATTGCAAGTGAAAAACTGTCCCTATGAAATAGATAAATGATAGTGTGATGATGAAGAATATAGTTCTGAAGCCCAGATGGCAGACATCTAGATGCTGCCACCTCCACTCCAAGGCATGTGACCTTGGACAAGTTGCTGAATGGCTGTCTATTAAACAGGGATAGTAACAATAGTGCCTTTTTTATAGGATTGTTATGAGGATCCAACTAAAAAACCACTTAGATTGGTGCCCGACATATGGGAAGCACAACATAAGTGCTTTTAAAAATACTGTGTAGTATAATGAATCATTGTCACAAATATAGCCATAAATTTACTGAGTAAAATAAGTAAAACAAATCAAAGGCAGCCCCAAATATTGGGACTTTTTAAAGTAATGGTTTGTTTTGAGAGTAGGAGGAAGCATGTTTAATTTTTTTTTCTTTTGACAACCAAGTGTTTATAAGGACTGTGATACATATTTGAGTTACCCAGTGCTTTTGATAATCATTATTACTTACAGATGATATGGATTTGATTAAAACAATAAATGGAAATGTGTTCACCCAGTCATTAAGCCAATATTTACTGTTCTTTCCTAGGAACTTGGCATAAATCTATGTTCTGGGGATACATAGATGGGTAAGGTTCTAGCACTGCTTATAATGTGTTCTTTGTCTAGTGGGGAAGAAAGTTACACAGATCACCACACTGTATGGAAGTGCTGGAAAATAAGACATACACAGTGAATGAACTCTGGAAGAGCCTCATTAAAATTAAAACGGAATAGAGAAAGAAGCAGTAAGTTTAAAGTTAAAGGGTTTAGTCTTGCTAGTCACTGGTTAATGGGGCAGCTCTGACTTTTTCCGTGAGTGACTGTGGGGAAGAAATTTAATTCATTAAGCAAGAGTTTCCTTATCTTGAAACATGAGATATAGTAGTAGTTTAGTAACGATTAAATGAAATAATGCAGGTGAGTTGCTTAGTGAAGTAGATAAATCTAGTGTTCAGTAAATGCTAAGTATATTATTATTAGCAGTAGTCGTATTTCTATTTAACACATCACATCGTTACTGTGCCAAGTGTCCCTCTTATTTACAAAATGTTTCACAGGTGATAATATTTTACCGAATTCTCAGTAATTTTCCAATAAGAATGGCAGATCTTATTGTCTTCAATAAAAGATAAGATAGAAAAACAAGAAGAAAGTAAATGCCTCAGTCTCTAGAAAGATATAGGTTATTTCTCACCAAAGCCTATATTTGTTTCATTATCACAGACTTAAAATATTTTCAATTTTTTCATTCTGTTATACTCATAACTTCTTCTTGATACACTGTAAAATGCTGGCTAAAAATACATGTATTCTCACACACACACACACACACACACAAACTGAAACAACCCCTTTTTTATTTTCTATTACACTGCCGATGGTTCTTTAATATAGCTCTTGATTGATTTGAACTTCTTTGATTCTGGCAAAGTCCATTTTTCCAGTTCTTTATAATTTAATTGGTTATGTTTCATTATATTAAAAATATTTCTGTCAGAAATAACAAGAAAAAAAATAGTAAAATAACTTTGAACTATAAAATTGAGACTTTACTCAATTCCATTTCTAAAGGCATAAAGATAAAAGAAATACTTAATAACAAAAATATTCTGTTACTGATTCGTCATGTCTTATTTGCCTTTTAAAAAGACCCTTTTATTTATTATTTTAATAAAATATCCATATTCCTTGACTAATGAGAAACGAGAGACTAGTATTATTCAATGCTACTTCTTAGATACCTGGCAGAGAAAAATGTTGCACACATAAAAAGCAGCAGGAGGGAGAGCAGGTGAAATATGACATGAGATTAAGTTCTTATATCCTATTAAAATTTATAAGACACAGATTTGAAGAGACATAGATACTGTTCCATAACCACTCACTGATTTAGTCACTTTAGTTGATTTAATCAGACAGGTTCTTTTTTTTTTTTTGGTCCTTTGTTGACTTCAAGATACAGCTACCAGCTGTTAAAGTTGAACTTCAGATTTCCAAATCTGATTCTTGCATAGAATTTTGAAAAAAAAAAAATCCAGGGTAGCATGGAGTAAAAGTAAGCAATATAAAAACAATTTGTCACTTTGACAATATTTTTTTGTCACTGAAGAGGGTAGGCAAGATCCACAGTTATTACCGTATTTGAAATCCAGATATTCTGTGAGTAGGAAAAATATTTGTTGGGAGTGGAAAAATGACTCCATGTGTTGTTAATCAATCATCCAGTTAGCTTCCTGCTGGTAGTTGTGTAGATCCATTACTGTTGTGAATATTTTACCTGTGAAATCAGGGAGAAAAGATAATTAAACACACATTAACCAGACCTAGGGGTTTGAACAGAGCAATCTATTAATCAATATTGATTGAATATTATAATAAGCATCACGAAGGAGATGAGTTTTAGCTATGTCTTGAAATATGAATAAGGTGTGGAAAGTAAGACAATAAGATGAGAAAAGGATACAAGAGAAATTTCAACTAAGGGAAAGATATTTCTACATCTCTTTATTCACTGTAGAAAACGTATGTGGTACTCATTTCTTTCAAAATCAAAGAACTGAATAGACATGCTTTATTTTTTCATCCTATCAAATGTTTTAAATATGAAAAATGCTAAAATATCATTTTGTATAGTTAAGGTATGAATTAATCAAAACAGTACTTCTACTTGATAGAAGTATTCAGTCATCCATTCATTTCCACGATCCCGCATATATCTCACTTCCCATTTCCATTCCCTTAGTCCATGCTTTCATTTAATCACCCAATATTTCTGTGTACCTATTATGTGCGTGGCACCGTGCTGGGAATGTAAGAATGAGTAAAACATGACATCAATCCCTATTTCAGGATGCTTATAGTATAATCATGGAAACAGAAATTAATCAGATGATTCTGTAAATAAATGCACAATAGTCCCTTGTTCTCAAGATCCCCATTGGATACGTGAAACCTCAGATAGTACCGAGCTCTATATGCACTGCTTTTCCTATATGCACATATATATGATAAAGTTTAATTTATAAATTAGGCACAGTTAAGAGATTACCAACAATAACTAATAATAAGAGAAACTAATCATAACAGACTATCATAAAAATCATGTAAATTCACTCTCTTGCTCTCTCTCAAAATATCTTTCCTTCAGGTTACTTTGTTTCTCTCTCAGTGGGAAATTATCATCAGTATGAACTATACAAATATGTTTTTATTTCTTCCATCTTAAAAAGAAAATCTTATTTTGACCCCGTAGTCTCCCCCAGCTACTACCACCTTTATTCTCCTTACACATTACAGTTCTGCTCTCAAAGTTTACCATCACTTTCTTGGAGTTTCCGTCGTGGTGCAGTGGTTAACGAATTTGACTAGGAACCATGAGGTTGTGGGTTCAATTGCTGGCCTTGCTCAGTGTGTTAAGGATCCGGCGTTGCCATGAGCTGTGGTGTAGGTAGCAGACGCTGCTCGGATCCTGTGTCGCTGTGACTGTGTCGTAGGCCGGCAGCTAACAGCTCTGATTAGACCCCTAGCCTGGGAACCTTCACATGCCATGGGTGTGGCCCTAAAAACGACAAAAAGGCAAAAAAAAAAAGTTTACCCTCACTTTCTTTCTTGAACATAATCTGAGCAAGCTTCTCCCTCTGTCTCTCCTTTTTAGGCCATAACTTCATGAAAATAATTCTTTTTAAAATCAGTGACAAACTCCACATTGCCTAGTGTAGTATTCAATATTTATTTGTTAAACTACTTGACCTATAAAGAGCAGTTAATATAAGGACACCCCTTACCCTGTTTTGGATTTTGGTTAGGATGTTACTCCCTCTTGATTTTCTCCCTACTTCATTGTCTCTGCAGATTCTTCCTCAAATTTTTATCCTGGAAACACTGAACTCCATCCTTGGGCCTCTTCTCTTCTCTATCTGATCCATTTGATCCAGTATCGTACTTTAAATATAATTTGAAGATACTCAAATTTTTTCCAGACCAGTCATCCCTGCTTAACAGCAGACTCATATGTATCAAAATGCCTACATGTGATTGACTAACATATTTTTCAAACTCAACATGTACAAAACAAAATCCTGTTTTAACTTGCCCCTATCAGCCTCTCTCACTTAGTACATGACAACTCCATTTTTCCAGCAAAAACCAAACCAAACAAAATCCTTACTTTTAACCACGAGTCCCCTTAAAATTCTCATACCCTTTCCTGATTCCATCAACAAACCCCATCATCTGTACCCCATACCTGCCGATCTCCCTATCTCACTCTGCTTTATCATCATCTGATAAACCAAAATTTTCTCATTTTTCTCCCTTCTCTCCATCTTTAACTCTATGAAAGTAGGGAATGGTGTTTGTTTTGTTTGCTGCTGTATCTCCATGCCTAAATCAGTACCTGACACATAATAAGTACTTAATAAACATCTTGCATAAATAAGTATATGTGTATTAATAAGAATGTGGGAGTTCCCGTCATGGCTTAGCAGAAATGAATTTGACTAGCATCCATAAGGACACAGGTTCTTAACTCAGAGGGCATAAGGGTCTGGTGTTGCCGTGAGCTGTGGTATAGGTCACACATGGCTAGGATCTGTGTTGCTGTGGCTGTGGCATAGGCTGGCAGCTACAACTCCAATTCAACCCCTAGCCTGGGAACCTCCATATGCAGGGAGTGCAGCCCTAAAAAGAAAAAAAAAAAAAAAAAAAAGGGATATTATGCACTCCACCATTTTGTGATATGCTTACATAACCAGTAGCTTCTTGCCTCCTTTTTTACTGACAGAACTTCCCCATCAGCATGGGTTAAATCTTACTTTTACCATAGGTTTCGTGATACACTGGTATAGAAACTGACTTGAATATTCTGATCCCTGGGCAAAGCTAGGATTCTGGGAGAGTTAAGACCTAAGAGAGCAACTATTGACCAATAGGGGATGTTTGCTGGTGTATAAATGCCTCTTCTTCCATTTCTTGAACTTCTAAATCATATTCCATACAGCATCTCAAAGTGTCCACAAGAGGAGCAAACCACAGTTGCCCATAATGGTAACTTATTAGTGACGCAGTGGTGCATTCATTCTACCTCCTTCCTTGGAAAAACTTTCTAAAATAAACTGCTGCACTCAAGCCCTTGTCTTGGATTCTGTTTTCTGGATGGAACCCAAGTTAATGCAGTTTTTCTGTGAAACAAAGTTCCAAAATATTCCCTGATATAACAGTACAAATACTTACAGAATAAATAAATTTTAGGATTCATTATAAAGGCAACCCTTATTACACATTTTAGATAAGTCCCATGAGATCAAATTTGTTTTATTTATATCATCTCCTACTGCTTCATTTATAACTGTATATCAAATAGCAGGAACACAGTGTTCCAGGAGTTGGTAATTTTTAATCTTTTTTTTTTCCAAATTGACTAAGAGGATCATGGAAAGTTTATGATCAAAGCTTTAGAATACCTTCCATTTTAATGGAAAAAAAAAAGAGGTGAATTACAGTATGAAAAATTTCATTAGTGCCTTCTACTAAAACCCTACTCCATTGGAAGATTAATGGCATCTTTCAGATTTACTCTAAAACTCAAGAAACCCATTTAATTTGCACTTTAAGTTCTCTTTCTTCAGAAAAATGTTTAGAGACATTGAACTTCTACAAGTTACTCAATGGGTAAAATTCAAACCAAACAGTAGTACTGAAAGGTAAATAACTTCATATATCTTGGCAAAAGTAAGGTAAGGGACCACAGTTAGAGTGATTTATAGTGATCCTTATTCCACATTTATTTTCTTTTCTCAGTAGTAAAAAAGTAAAATTGTTATTTCTCAAGGTACTTCTAGCTGGTGACAGCTGATATGAGGGTCTGATGATCCTGGTTCTACTTTGGTTATATTAGAGACATAGATATACAGGCACAGTGATTAAATGCACAGAACAGTCAGTAAATGATCCTTCATACAAGCTAACTTTTTCCCTTACCTGTCTTGTCACACTTGCAACTTCATCCTACAAGTTTGTAAGATCTTTGCATTAAAAAGATAATAGATCGACTTGGATTCAACTTTCTTGCATGCAAATGAATTTTTCAATAGTAGATGTCTTCTTTTGGTTTCTTGAGAGTGGGAATAGGAGAGAGAAAAAAGTTACTCTTCTGGATACACAAAGATAATGTCTGAAGTCTCTGTTCATACTCCTCCATGAGAATATTACTGTCATTTTGGTAATGTTTTACATTTAATTTTTATTTCAATGGCAATTCTATGATAAACTTCTAGTATCTACGATAATCTTGGCTATGGTCATCTCCTAGACTGAGAATAGAGAGGCAGAATGGGTGGGTACAGAAACTGGTCTAAAATTGAAGGTAATTACTAAAGATTCTCAGTGCACAAGTATTTTTGTAGCTTCCTCTGGGGTTTCATAAACCCCAGTTTTGGCCTATTTGTATTGACTAAGACTTAGAAAGTTAATTTTGCATTCTGAGGTTTTTCTAATCCTAGCCATTCAGTAAAAGTTTAAGGGTTTTTGTTTGTTTTTGTAAGGATTGAGAGCAGTGAAAGTTAAAATTATTATTTATCTTTAACTAAAGTAGTTCTTAAGTCATGTATGTCTAATGATGTCCTTTGAAACTATGAAAAAGGTAAAATAGCACACATTTTCAATAATCTATTATTCCAATTATATTGTGCATTAAAGTATCCTGTCAGTCATGAAGATAAAATTAGACATTAAAAGTGAATAGACATGGAGTTCCCATCCTGGCGCAGCAGAAATGAATTTGACTAGGAACCATGAGGTTGCAGGTTCGATCCCTGGCCTCGCTCAGTGGGTTAAGGATCCGGCGTTGCTATGAGCTGTGGTGTAGGTCACAGATGCGACTAAGATCTTGAATTGCTGTGGCTGTGGCTATGGTGTCGGCCAACAGCTACAGCTCTGATTGAACCCCGAGCGTGGGAAAGTTCTATGCCATGGGTGCAGCCCTAAAAATATAAAAGACAAAAAAATTTTTAAAAAAAGGGAACCAACCAACTCATATGGTCAAGTGATTTTATTTGATGAATGATTAAGAAGTGCTCTGTTATAATGAAAAATGAAATAGTATCTTTGACTGTTTAGAAATATTTTTAACAGATGGATTAAACAATAAGCTGTATTGCAGAATTGTTTCCCTTTCAATACACTTTCCCGTATAGCGATGCTTTTGAACCATCTGATCATCCTTTCATAAAGCTTGGGCAAATGGATTTATCCCCATCACAGGAACCAAAGAATCAAGAATGTTCTAACCTTTTAATCAACTCACTCAAGGCACACTTTTTACATGACTGAGTTTAAGTTTAGACTCAGTTTAATTTTAAAATGTTAAATAAACTAAATACAAAAAGGATGAAAGGGCAGCTGTTTTCTTAATGGAAGTCCAGGCTTTTTTTCTCACAAAACATTGAAATAAAAACAGAATACACTATTATTATGATGATGATTATATTATAACTTTGTAATCATGAATAATGACAAAACATAGCATAAACTATTAATTAAATCTTATAAATATAATATAGGATATACTTACCAAGTTAGTAAAAATTACTGTTTTTCCTACCCAATATTAATTATTATCATTCTAAAAGAACCACTAAAAAATTTTAAACTCCTATGTTCAGAAGTATAGAGTCATATTATTTTTTTTTTTTTTTTTTTTTTTTGCATTATAGCTGGTTTACAGATTTCTGTCAGATTTTCCAACTGCACCATGTGGTGACCCGATTACATGTACATATATGGATTTGTCACATGTAATTAGATATAGTTCCCCGTCCGTGCATTACAGTTGGAGCTCCTTGCTATTCCATCATTAAAGCAGTAGTTATCCCCACTCCCTCCCACCCCTCCCCCACCCCTCCCCCGCCCCCTTGGCAACCACAAGTCTGTTCCTCAAGTTCGTGATTTTCTTTTCTGTTGAGATGTTCATTTGTGTAGTGTTTTATTCTCCAGTTATAAGAGAT
>PVHT020000521.1:5928425-5950475 GCA_004024745.2 Catagonus wagneri
CTCTCACCCTTTTTTTTTTCTTCACTTGTTCTACCCAGTTATTTCAGGGGTTTCTTGCAGTTTTTGGAGGTTTAAATTGATCAGCATTCAGATGATGATTTGTCCAACTTGTTTTATATTTAGATGCGTTTTTTGATGTATTTGTGGGAGAGGGAGAGCGCGACCTCTTACTCCTCCGCCATCTTGCCGCCTCCTCCCCCCATATTATTTTTTAATGATTTTAATTTTTTCCATTATAGTTGGTTTACAGTGTTCTGTCAATTTTCTACCGTACATCAAAGCGACCAAGTCACACGTACATATATACATTCTTTTTCTCACATTATCCTCCATCATGCACCATCCCAAGTGACTAGATATAGTTCCCAGTGCTATACAGCAGGATCTCATTGTGTATCCATTCCAGATGCAATAGTTTTCATCTATTAACCCCAGATTCACAGTCCACCCCACTCCCTCCCCCTCCCCCTTGGCAACCACAAGTCTTTTCTCCATTTTACATTGCAACAGTACACACACTTGAGTATAAAAAGATGTACACCTCTTTTCAATACAAAGCTTTCTTGATATTTCAATTTCAATTAGCAGCTAAAAATTCTCCATTTTTAAGTCAATATTGCAGTCACTGCTAGCATTAGGCTAGTGTATTCGGATTTTAATATCAACCAATACAATATTTTCCTTTCTTCTATTTTCTTCCTCCCTTCCCTTTATGGATAGTTTAAATTTCTAGGAGTGTACCTATCACCAGCACTGAGCAAAGGGTCATAGCTTTTGCATGATTTTCTTCAGCCACACTGCCTTCACCTTCCTGGTGACTGCTTCTTCTTGATCTTGTCTTAGCATCATGGGCTGGCAGCTATTAATAATATCCTCAGTTCTTCCATAGACTCTGCTCTGTCTGTCTGTATTTACAGTATCATCCAGGGAGTTCTTCCTGTGGCTCAGTGGAAATGAATCCAACTAGGATCCAGAAGGACTTGTGTTTTACCCCTGGCCCCACTCAGTGGGTTAAGGATCTGGTGTTGCTGTGAGCTGTGGTGTAGGTCACAGACGCAGCTCCGATCTGCTGTTGCTTATAGTTGTGGCATAAGCTGATGGGTACAGCTCTGATTCAACCCCTAGCCTGGGAAGTTCCATATGCCACAAGTGTGGCCCTGAAAAAACAAAAGCAAAAAAAGGTAAAAAATAAAAAAATAATATCATCCAAATTCCTTCTCTAGTTTGCCAGTACTTCTGAATCCCACCAGATAACTGAACCAAGATTAGTTTGTGATAACCCTTTAAACGAAATTAATCTTTTATTTTTTTTCCTAACTCTACATTCTTGAGGGAGTCACTCATTCTCAGACACTCACAAGTACCTAAATTTTAGTCATATTCCTTATAAGGCTTTGCATCATTCAGGCTGGTCAAAATCTTCTTTCTCTTTGAAAAGGAAAATGACTTTTCCTTTGTCACATATTCTGCCATAATACAAAGTTTATGGCTTGTTATCCAGTCCCTCAGTCATATGCTTTCAGTTTTGATTATTAGAAAGTTTCAGAAAAAAATTTTTCTCTCTCAAGTGCAATCAAAATCCGTGATTTTCAAGATAATTCTCCATTCATGAGCATATCTACCCACCCGTAAGAATAGTACACATAAGTGTTGTCTCTGTCTAAAGTGGAAGGAAATGCAATGGACTGAAAGATGCTCAGAGAGGACAGAATGGAGGAAAAGAGAAAAGTCCTCAATCAGTACTCCTCTTTATATATTTTGTTCCCTCTTATTGTTTAGACATTCATTTTATATATTGGTTAGTAGTATAGCTCTTACATTCCTCTTTCAAGAAATGTTTACTGAACACTTGCAAAGTCCAGATGCTATGCTAGAATTTTTGGTTCCAACACGAAGATTACACAGTCCTTGTGTTCAAGGTCCTCACAAGTTTATTAAATAAACAGATAGCTGGAGTGTAGTAGATTGAAGTCTGTAACAATGAATAGTGTGAATAGGATATTCAAGTTAAACTAGAGGATTCAAAAAGGCTTCATAGAGTTGGTCATTTGATCTTGCTCAAGAGAGGTGAATAGGAATTTCAAATATGTATCAAAGTGATATAAATAATACAGATATTATTACGCAGGGTTAGTACTGTATGATTATAATTTCTGTGTTCCCATAGAAATTTCTTTTGCCTTATCAGAGACACATATTTTCCTTTAGCATTAGAAACCTCAGAATCAAAAATAAACCAGTGAGCCAATTACTCTAGGTTATCCTAAAACATAGCTTTGATACTTTGCATTCCTCTGCTAGGATGAACTGGTCAACAGTTTCGCTCTATTTCACAATTAATTGCTTAATTCAGTCAAACTGGCCATCAGATTGATTTGTTAAATTGAGTTGTTACCACTATCAGGTTGAGCAGTAAATAGAAAAGCGCGAAATATATGTTGTATTTTAAATTAGAGGCAAAAACCTAAGTTTTATATTTCTCATTTAAGGTATGTCTTTTGATTTTATAAAAACAAACATGTTTACATTTTTACATAGCAATTTCACCTGAGTTTTTCTAATGCTGTAATATAAGTTAGGGAGATGTCTTTTACAGCACTTTACTGATTGAAAGAATAAGGAATTATTAGGGTTAAGTAATTTTTTTTTACTATAGTACTACCAATAAATGGCATGGCTAGGATTTGAACCCAAGGGTTACTGATTCCCAATCTAGTATCTTTTTTCTCAAATGAATGCAGAAGGGTGGGATGTTATGTGGGGAAAGTTTTAGAGCTATCAATAATTAAAAGATATTTCAGTTCATGAGAAATTGTTATTTTAACCACAGAAACATTTCCTGCCTTAATTATTAAAGTAGGAATGATATTTCTAGCTTTATAGTTGAGAAATACTCAAGGCAGATAGATGACCTTGCACAGTAATATTGGAAATAAGGTATCATTTTAAAAATATACCATAAATCATTATGATGAAACATCTTTAATATTTATTAAAGTACTTACAGCATGATTGGTACTCTTGGAGATAAAAAAAATGAAAAATGGATTTTCTCTATTAAAAGTGTTTTCCTTCCTTCTTTCTTTCTTTTCTCCCTTATCCTTCACTCCATAAGCATGCACTGAATATCCACTCTATATTGGGCTCTATTGTATGAGTATGAATAGTAAACCAGGACTGAAAAATGGTCTACTTCCTGTCAAAACTCACAATCTAGTGATAGAGATACAATTTCCACTTATTAAAGAATTAGATAATTACATTTTGACTTGTGAGTTTCTAAGTAGCATTGTATAGTCACAGAGAATATGGAATACAATTGATCAGTCTAGTTCATTAATTGAATTTGAGCAGAACTCCTAACTCAAGCCTCTATGGATAAGTGAGAAGGTAAACCTGGTGAGAACTGTGATGCAGTGGCAATCACAGGGCCTGCTAGCCATGGTCCTCACACTCCTGTCTCATAAAATATCGCTCTGCAGAAATTCAAGCTCAGCACTGCCAAAGTACCAACTATTCTAGCAATCTAAAAATTAAAGTTATTGTGTGAAATCTCCCAATTTTTGAAGATGGCACATAAATCAGACTTTTGGAAAGATTGTGTTTGTAAAACAAAATAATCACGGCCATCAGATTGCAAAGTATTTTTTTTAATTTACCTAAGTTTTAGAAATTACAACACGTGACAACATTTTTCATCCAGCTCACTTACAACAAGTTTGATCCTGATTGAACTTATTTCTGAACCTAGGAGAAGTGCTAAACTATAAATTGAGAAGGAAAGCAATAAAAAGAAGAAAAGAGGGGAGGAGAGGAAAAGAGGAGGGAAGGGAAGAGAAAGATAAGGGAAGGGAAGGGGGAGGAAAAAATCCCTTTGTTCACTGTCTGTGTGATGGCTACATTTCACCCTCAGATTTGTTAAAAGAAGAAAAAAGTTTGTGTTAATTTTTTAAAGAGTCAATTAGAGAAATACTCTCAACTTGTGTTTTCTTATGAGTGGTTAACAGATGTTTCCCCAAGTTAGTGAGTTTACTTAAATGTCAGAGGCTGGACATTTGTATATAAAATCTCTCTTTAGTCAAAAAGAAGCAAATTAGAGGAATCTCTTACCAGTATAAATATTTCAGATTGTAATAAGCTCCATAATGCCACAGAATAAAATGCTTGGCCAGAACACATTAAATTCTTCTCTCTAATTTCAGTAACACCAGAATTTTCTCTTTCGAGTTTGAAAAAACAAATCACACTTAGCACAGAAATGCTCTAAATGTAGGAATCTTTTAAAACTCTGCCTCTTTAGCATGTGAACCTCATTCCGAAGTAGTTAAAAGACAAACTACTAACTTTGTTTTCCACTTCCTTTGAGTCATGACTTGACTTTCAAAACATTTTGGTCCAACAGACTCAAAGTCTCCTCGCAGAAGAAACATTGAGGAATCATGTACTTCTCTCGCTTTACAATTCCCCTTCAGGGCAGGGCACAGCCAAGTGACCCTGGCTTTTGACAAACCTTAGCTGAACAAAATGTAACAAGCCTGTCCGTTTTGAGCAGAATTTTCTATTCTGACAGATACAGCTCAGGAGCATTTGATGTCTGCTTGCTGGTCATAGATAATGGTGCATCTTGGGACTATTGTCATTCCTGTCAATAAGAAGGCCTGGGGGGACATGCAACAAAGCTACCTTTTGATTCACCGTTTTTCTTGCCTTCTCAGGACATTTGTAAGCCTGTGGTCAGCTAGGTCATTTTATTTTATCCTGATGTGCCTTGATAATAGCATGATGTCTACAAAAATTTGACAGGCCATCAATGTCTGTTTCTCTGACTCCTATGTTGTTTTTCAGTCGTTCTCAATGTCAAACTTACTTTGAAGGCTACTGATTATGTTGGTTGGGATGTATTTGACAAGACATCTATTCTTTGATAAAATTAAACTCATGGGTGTTGATCTTGGAATTTAAGGTAATTTTTTGAGCAACGCAAGAGAGTGTCACTCTACTGCTAGCACTCAAGAGATGTCTGAAAAGTGAATTCTTTTTAATATGGATGAACGCTGTTTTTTAATATGAGTTTGGAAGACTGGAATAAGAGGAAACGAATAAGAAAAAAAAGGACAAATTATGACTGTGTCACATTAAAGTGAGATTTACCCTCCCATTTATTGAATTAATAAATTCTGGTAAAATTATGGATAATATATATGCAAAATGTCTATATATTAAAAGTGGAGTTTACATATAGGTCTGTCTTAGTGAAGAGACTGTTCATAGTTTTCTATTCTTAAAAACCAGTTGGGGAGTTCCCATCATGGCTCAGTGGTTAACGAATCCGACTAGGAACCATGAGGTGGCGGGTACGATCCCTGGCCTGTGCTCAGTGGGTTAAGGATCCGGCGTTGCCATGAGCTGTGGTGTAGGTTGCAGATGCGGCTCGGATCCTGCGTTGCTGTGGCTGTGGCATAGGCCAGCAGCTAGAGCTCCAGTTCGACCCTTATCCTGGGAACCTCCATATGCCGCGGGTGTAAGCCTAGATAAGTGAAAAAGACAAAAAAAAAAAAGTTGGAAGGATATGTTTATTTCTTTCTTTCTTTATTTATTTGTCTTTTTAGGGCCACACTCGCAACTTATGGAGATTCCCAGGCTAGGGGTCCAGTTGGAACTGTAGCCACCAGCCTGTGCCAGAGCCACAGCAATGAGGCCTACTAGCTGCATTTGCGAACTACACCACAGCTCACAACAATGCCAGATCCTTAACCCACTGAGTGAGGCCAGGGATCAAACTTGTGTCCTCAGGCATACTAGTTGGGTTCATTAACAGCTGAACCACAACAGGAAGTCCATTTTTTTTTTGAAGTATATGTTTAGAAATACATGTGTGTGTATATGTACACACACACGTAGATTCATATATGAGTATATTGATACACACATACATACATACAAGAGATACATATACATACATACATATTAATGAAAATGCAGATATATAATGTGGACTAAATGAAATAAAGAAAAATATTGCCTATAATGTGAATATCAAAGATAATATGTCAATATCATAATGGTAGGTTTTCAAAGATAATATTATATCATAGGGTTTTAGATGGGGTTTTTTTTGTTGTTGTTTGTTTTTTTGCCTTTTGTCGTTTTAGGGCCACACCCGTGGCATGTGGAGGTTCCCAGGCTAGGAGTCTAATCGGAGCTACAGCTGCTGGCCTGCACCACAGCCGCAGCAACACAGGATCCCAGCCAAGTCTGCAAACTACGCCACAGCTCACAGCAAAGCTAGATCCTTAACCCACTGAGGGAGGCCAGGGGTTGAACCCTCAACCTCATGGTTCCTAGTCGGATTCGTTTCCACTGAGCCACAATGAGAACTCCTAAATTTCGTATTCTTGTCAGATTCTCTGAGTATCATTCTCCCCATTTATTTTCTTAGCTATAAAAGATAAGTGGGGTGTTTCCATCATGGCTCAGCAGATTCGAACCTGACTAGTAACCACGAGGACAAAGGTTCAATCCTGGCCCCACTCAGTGGGTTAAGGATCTGGCATTGCCGTGAGCTGTAGGGTTGGTCATTGACGTGGCTAGTATCCAACATTGCTGTGGCTGTGGATTGGCCAGCAGCTGCAGCTCAGATTTTACCCCTACCCTGGGATTTTCATAGGCCACAGGTACATCCCTTAAAAAGCAAAATTAATAGGCTAACTAATTAGAAGATAAATAAACAAAGCCTTGGAAACTTTGTGGGTTTTCCCATTGATACTTAGAAATTGACAGACTGAGAAATGAAACCAAGTACTTTGCATCAACTCCATGATTCTTTCCTTGACAACACAATAATGAGTACAAAATTCTTGGCACATAGTAAGAGCTCAATAAATGTCAGCTAGCACTATCAGAATTATTTAGTAGATGATAAGAAATTTCTTTAGCTCATTGAATTATTTCATATCTCCTATTGGGAAAGAGGAATTATTTTTCTTAAATATAATGAGAAAAATCATTTATTCATATACAAAACAGATTTTAGCACAATCACATCACAGTATTCTAGCATAATAGTTAGCTAACTTAAAACAAAATCTAAATAAGTATTAAGTTAAAATTAAACATTTGCTTGGGTTTCTCTAATGGAGGACCAAAACAGTATTGATAATGAATTCAGATGCTACTGATTTTCATCTTTATGTGGTATCTTGGCCTTTGGATAATAACCAGAAAATTATACTTGGAGGTTAAACATGTGTTTTAAATTAGCTTCCAAGGAAATTTTATGTATTACTCTTCCCATTATGAGACTCTTGTTGTCTAATTCCTAATTCTACTGAACTTCTCAAATCATCGTGTTCTACAGAAGGGTCCCCTTATGCCTTTGCCTGATCCATACCTGTGTGAGAAGGATCTACAGGGAAAAAAAAAAGTCATTAGAATGCAGTAGACAGACTCTGGTCAAAGACTAGGTCACAAGCCAATATGTCAAAAATCTTGTAATAAATGAGATAAATATAATCCTTAGACTATTACTTTGGAAACGGGGCAGAATTAGCCATGGACCAAACACTTCTCTGAATCTGCCCTACAAACTTAAAATGAAGACTCAAAAGGATCCAGCTTCTTCCAAGAACTTAACCAGGTGACTAATTCCCCCCCATAACCTCCAAAGACTGTTTAGGGATCTGCAAACTGAGAAAACTTTGTCGTAGTGAACCCTCTTTGCAGCTCTTAGATATGATTTTCTCCTGCTGCTATGTCTTTGCTAGTTCCCACCCTCTCTGTCATGAGATGTTATTGGTTAAATGGTAAAAGATATCTCCTTACTTTAACAAAGTCAATTTCTATCTCTCTTTCTTGTTCTTCTTAGAGTTTTAGGATGAGTTTTGAAAGAGGAAAGGGGAGAAAAATGCACTTCTAACATACTGAGATGTATTTTTGTTCGCGATCCTACTTTGTATTTGCGTTCCACAGTAAAATACCAGTTTAGAGTTAGGTGTTTTTACTTGCATAGTGGAAGATGATATCAGTATGTTTTTATACCATTTGGAGCTAAGATGCTCTGGATTTCTCCATATCATCACCTATTCTATTTCTAGTTTTTCTTCAGAGTAATCACTATAATAGCCAGGGCTTATAGAGTATTTACAGTATTCCAGTCAATGGTCTATGGACTTAACAGACACTAATTTGCATGTTATTTGGAGGTGAATAACATTATCCCAACTTAACTGATAAAATTAAAGAAAACTGAGACAAAGAAAGCTTAAGTAATTTGCACATGGGAATACAGTTTGTAAATCATGGCACTGTAATTTGAACTCAGGTAGCCTGACTGTACATCTTTTAACTACTATACTATACAATATAGTAAAAATGGGTAGTAAGATACAATTACCTACACGTGTGTGTGTACATGCACAGAATTCAATTTTCAGTATGTTTTCCTTTTTTCCTTTCTGACATCTCCCTCAGAAATAAAAAATTAGAATTTATAGAGCACTTTGGGAAAAAGTAAATGCAAAGTATTAGAGCAAAATTATATAAATATACCATACAGACTAACCTTGTCTCTTTAGAATGTAAGAATCTATTATGAGGATCTTGAACTCTAGTGGAACACTGAGGAGAGAAGCTCCTGCACAGCAGATAAACTCGCTGATGACAGGAGGACAACCTGCCAGTTCCCCAGACAATCTAGTTATCTTGGTTGATTAGACTAGAATATGGTCCTGATGTTTCCAGCAGAGGCGTCTTCCTTTTTCTCCTACTGTAAAACTTGATTGTGCTTCCAGCAAATGCTGGGAATAAATTAATTAATAAAAGAGGCCTAATCTCTGGCCTTATGAAGCTGTTTGGTGAGAGACAGTAGATAACCAGCACACACTTGACCATGCCATTACTAAAACAGTATGTCCTACAGAGGAAAAGTAGAGGTACTATGGGAGTATTGAACATGTTAGCTTATCCAATCTCTTTTTCCTAACTTTGAAATATAGTTGACTCAACAATATTGTTATAAATTATGCAGCAGTAAACACTGAAGTGCATGTACCTTTTCAAATTAATGTTTTTGTTTTCTTTGGATAAATACCCAAACATAGAATTGCAGCATCTTACGGTAGTTCAATTTTTAATTTTTCAAGGAAACTCCACATTGTTTTCCAAAGTAGCTGCAGCAACTTACATTCCCACAAACAGTGCCTGAAGGCTTCCTTTTCTCCACATCCTCACCAATACTTGTTATTTTTTTTTCTTTTGGATAATAGCCATTTTGACAGTGTGAGATAGTATATCACTGTGATTTTGATTTGCATTTCCCTCACTATTTTGAACATTCCTTCAGAAATGAAGGAAAATTCTCCTCTTTCATGGATTTATGAGAAATTTCTGGATCCATACAATATCAAGTCAAGTGAAACTTCTAAAAGAGGCTTTATGTCTTTTAACACAATGTTTCAGGGAAATTTTTCAAATGAATTAACACTATAGTGTAATTTACAAAAGCTTTTACATACTTTAGAAAAGTGACTTAACCTCTCTGAAATTCAGTTGCCTCATCTGTAATTGGCTTAATAAAATGTCCCATTCATGTTTGTTGAGAGAATGAAATAAGATACCTTTCACAGAGAACAGGACAGTGCCAAGCACATAGCTGGGATGTATAATTGTTTAATTCTTACTCCATTAAAAAAAATCAATCATTCTATTAGATAACAGAAGGACTTGCCATCCCAGTCAACAGTCATGCAAATAAAGTATTATTTTCACCCCAACTGCCAGAACAACAGCCCTGTTATATAGTAAGTCCCCATTCTGCCAATAACACTGGCCCTGTTTCTTTGTGAGCAGTTTGTTCACTTTGTGCTATCAGTGTTGTTATTTTCACTCCACTTTAAAAGATGAAAGAAGTGAGTAGAGAACTTAGGAAGGAATAATAAGTTAAAATAAAGATGATCTGGAAGTCAGGGAGTGTAAAGCAACCCTGCTTCTTTGCATTCTTGCAGGACTATGTATTCTTGCATGATCTATGTTTGTCTTCAGACTTGAGTCTCAGAACAGACATAGATCATGCCACAACTTTCCTCATCAAAATACACACTACTATATATAAAATGGTTATGCACCAGGGACTTACTGCACAGCACAGGGAAATCTACTCAGTGCTGTGTAATAACCTGCAAAAGAAAAGAATCCGAAAAAGAATGGATATATGTACATGGATAAATGCTTTACTTTGCTGTACAACTGAAACTAACACATGTTTGTAAATCAACTATACTCCAATAAAATTTATGAAAATAAAATAAATAAAAAATATTTCACTTTGGGGCCTTAAATCCCAGTATGTCACCCAGTTAGGCCTGGTGTTCTTAGAACAGAGGCTCAGGTTGCCTTATATATTTCTTTTTCTTTTTTAGAAGAATTTTAATCATCAGTTCTAAGCCTACTCACATCTTCTATGCATATCTCTTTTATCTCCTAGTTTGTTCTTCCACATACTTCTGTGACCCTACACTGTGTTTACCTCCACTCTCACTATTGACCCTATGTGGCAGCACTTTACTATGGTTGCATTTGTCTTTTGCAAGGTAATAGTTATCTCACAGATGAAACCAAGCTGATAGGTTAATATGAATACAGTGAAAATTAGGTCAACTGTATCTTTTAACATTTGACTTCTGCTTGGTTTGTTCCTATAAAATATTACTAGATTCTGAGTTCAATAAATGTGGAATGATTTTATCTATTTGCATCTATGTTGATATTGATATCTGTTTTTTCATCTGATAATATATATAGTCTTTTATTAGCAGTATTTTCCATTTTATCTGTTAGGCCTTTTCAGGTTATCTTTGGATAACCCTGGAATAATAGAAAAACTATTAAGCAAAAAAGAAGTGTAAAAGATCACATATTTGTTCAAAATTGTACAGGGAACCATCTCAAGGCACATGTTAGACTAGGTGTTTCAGAATTATCTGTAACTCTTTCCTCATATTAGCCATCTCCTTACTGTTACCCCAGCTGCTGGTTCACATTAATTCTTACTGATTATTTGAAAGCACTTCTGTCTACAGCTTTGTCTAAATTTTAGTCTCTAACATCATCTCTTAAGGCTTTTTCTTATACACAATAGGTTAAGATTTCTCAACAATTTAGCATATGCAAACAATTTAATGGATGTTAGGCTAAAAAAAACACAGCCCTGATTTTATCCAAATTAAGAAAATTTATCATGATGTATAGTTATCAAAATAAAGTATGATGTTATATCATACTATTTTTATAAATAGTGTTTTTATTAAATATGAAGAGCGAGATTACTTTTGGTCTTTTACAAAGGTCCCTCTACCTGGCCTAATGACTATTTGGGCCATTTGTTAGTGTCTGCACCCAGTTAATTTCTTTTATCACTCAGTATTTTTATTCAATCAGGCAACTTTAACTCATAATTATAACTCTTTGGTAACTAATCAATTAAGTCAACAAAAACATTTATTGAATATCTATTGTTTGCTTAGAAACAGTCTAGATACTTGAATATATTGTCAGTAGGATATCACAAACAAAATTTCCTTTCCAACCTTTGAAAAATATGTAAGTTAAAGAGAAAAGACAGACAATAAATTATATGGACTAAGTAGATTAGTCCATTAGAAAGTGATAAGTGCTATAAAATGATAGAACAGAGTAAGAGGGATAACAGATGCTTTGTGAAAGATGTAGAGATGGGAATTTCAAGGCAATCCTTCTTGAGAAGGTGAGATACAAGCAAAGCCTTGAAGAAGGTGAAAAATTAGGCAAGTGGATGTATCTGGAGTAAGAGTGTTCCAAGCACAGGGAACAGCTAGGGTAAAGGCTTAATACCGAGCAAGTCTAAAATTCATTGAGGCTGGATTAAAGTGAGAATGGGGAAAATAATAAGAAAATAGATATTTTGATGAAGAATGGAATTCTCACAAAAGACTACTTTCAATTAAGTAATAAATAGTAATGAAGAGGCATATCATTCTCATTTTCAAGATTTGGTGATGGAACACAACACAGTGATAAAAATCACTGTTAATGAGTTCCCACTGTGGTACAGAGAGTTAAGGATCTCTGTTGGCTCTGCAGCAGCTTAGGTCACTGCGGGGGCACACAGATCTGGCACTGCCACAGCTGTGGTGTAGGTTATGACTGTGACTAGGATTCTGTCCCTGGCTGGGGAACTTCCATATACCATGTGTGAAAATACCAATATTGCGAGATCTTTTAATCCCTTAACTACATTTTTATCAAGTTGAACTGGATAATACAAAACTACCAGTATATGGACAATGTTTGAGAGCAGTAAAGACTATACAAAGACAAAAATAATGAACTCAATATGCTGTTTAGTTCCATTTAGTACTGGACTACATCTCTTCAAATTCTGTGGTCTCATTTTTATAACACATAACTAATTTATTTTTTCCAGTGGGTGAAGGATATCATTAAGTGATAGTAAAGATTAAAAAAAGAAAAGTGATTGTCATTTGTACCACAGAGTCCTACATAATACTGACAGCTCATCCTCAATCTAAAAACACTCATACCATGGCCAGAAAATAATAGCTTCATGCTATTCAGGATATGCATTATATCCTTGTGAGCTTTCTTCCTGAAATCAATCATAGCAAGTCTTTTTTTGTGCCATTCTCAGTGGCTTGAAAGGACACATTTTTGTCTCATCCCTGATGCACAACTTTTCCATCAAAATAACATGCTTTGGGGTGAAAAATAAAGATATTTCCTGCCCAAAGAAGTGTATGTAATTGTGTATTATTGTGCAAAGGTATAGAATAACAAAATTGCACACAGTCCCAACTTTCAAAATTCTGTTCTTTTTTTTTTTGCCTTTTGTCATTTTAGGGCCACACCCGTGGCATATGGAGGTTCCCGGGCTAGGGGTCTAATCGGAGCTGTAGCCACTGGCCTACACCACAGCCACAGCAACGCAGGATCCAAGCTACGCGTCTGCAGCCTACACCACAGCTCACGGCAACGCCGGATCGTTGACCCACTGAGCAAGGCCAGGGATCAAACCCGCAACCTCATGGTTCCTAGTCAGAGTCGTTAACCACTGCGCCACAACAGCCGCTCCCAAAGTTCTGTTCTTGATAGAATTAAGAGCTTTAGGTATATGCACATTGATCTCTGCAAATAAAATGGTGTAGACTCATCATTCAAATATAAACTTTTTTATTGACTTAACTGGCCCTTTCTTGTCAAACGTGTATTTCAGTGGTCCATGAGTTTTAATCCCAATGCAGTTTTTGAAATCCATGTGACAGCTAAGAAAATTGCCTTATTCTAAATTTGCCTTTTTCTGTAACATGATTTTTTAGTGATGAACAAAGACCTTCTTCCTGAGGTTTACATATCAGATGCATGTTTTTATAGACTGAGTCTCAGTGTACTCCTCTACCTGTAAGGCAAGGTGTCTGAGGGTACACATCCATGACAGTAATTTTCACCATACTACGTTCCACTGAAATGATATATTACCAACCCAAAGGGGCCTGTGAGTGAGAAAATTTTCCAATATCCTATTCTGTCTCCTCTCCTGGAATCCCTTTGTCTTTAACTTTGTTGCTAGTTTATAAGAGGTCACTGTGCTGTGTTAAAATGTGAAAGCTTGGAAGTTCCCATTGTGCTAGTATCCATGAGGATGAGGGTTCGATCCCTGGCCACACTCAGCGGGTTAAGGATGCAGTGTTGCCGTGAGCTGTGGTATAGGTCGCAGATGCGGCTCAGATCTGTCATTGCTGTGGCTGTGGTGTAGTGGTGTAGGCCAGCAGCTGTAGCTCTAATTCAGTCCCTATCCTGGGAACTTCCTTATGCCATGGGTGCAGCCAAAAAAAAAAAAGCAACAGCAAAAAAAAGTGAAAGCTTCCCGCCCATCCTTTATCGCAGACAAGGCAGTATTATAGACTGTGAGCTAATGGTCCAATAATCTGATTTTTCTAATATACATCATCATAATTCCTATCTTTAGCTTTTCATTTCAGATTTTGAGAAGTTCATCAAATTTTCAGAGTTAGCTGTTCGTACCTAAGACATTCTACTGTTTGCTGACACTGGTGTCTATGATATGCTTTCTTGTATTTACTATTTTCTTCCCCACTTTTAGGTCTCAGTTCCTCATTTTGAATCACCAATTATTTTGCTTAATTGGTGATGCAAAATAGCACAATATTAAAAGACAACAAAATTTAACAAATCAAACAGTAATGTAAAGAAGACATGAAAATACCTTAGTTAAAAGAAATCAAACTCTATTCACTAAATAACGGTTGAAATGGTAACCTCTGCAGAACATGACAACCATTAAAATATAAATATTATGAACTGATGAAATGTCTGCAGGAAAACCTATTTGTGCCATTATATGCATTTCACTGATTTTTAATTTGCAAAGAAAATTTTGCATCGCTTGAGACATACCTAGTGTTTACCATAGTAAATACTGCAATTTTTTTTTTTTTTTGTCTTTTTGCCTTTTCTAGAAAGGGCCGCACTTGTGGCATATGGAGGTTCCCAGGCTAGGGGTCTCACAGCATGTGGAGGTTCCCAGGCTAGGGGTCTAACAGGAGCTGTAGCCATCAGCCTACACCACAGCCACAGCAACGCGGGATCCGAGCTGCGTCTGTAACCTACACCACAGTTCACAGCAACGCCGGATCCTTAACCCACTGAGCAAGGCCAGGGATCAAACCCGCAACCTCATGGTTCCTATTTGGATTCTTTAACCACTGAGCCAAATACTGCAAATTTTGAGGAGCATATTCTATGCCTTTGTTGAACAAGAACCTTCAGCATTACTGAATAATAGCATATATTATAGTCTCAATTTAAAATGTCTTTCTTCCTCTCCTTTCTCTTTTAAGATAACTAGAATTCACCATAATCTCCAAGGCCCAGTTCAAATGTCATTTACTCCATGATTTCTTTTCTTTCTTGCTTGTTTCTTCCAAGCAAAAATAAAACCTTTTCTTATGTGTATTCCTACTGCAAATAGTTGGCTTTTCTCTTAAAGCACTTACCACATTTTGTACCGCTTTCTTTCTTTCACCTTTAGGGTAACAAAAATCAATTTTTAAGTGTTATATTTAATTACTTGTAGAACAAGGACCAGACTTCAAATTTGTTAACTCTCAGTCCAGTGCTCTGTTTGTTATACTCTACAAAGCTGCCTTTTATATTTCTGCCAAATAGATATTCCATTTCTATTATTTTTATTTCTTGCTACATTATATCTATTTTGTATTTATTTATATTTTAATACTTTTTCTGCTCCAGTGTCTCCTTGGATTGTATTTTACTGAGTGAAGAGATAGTGTTTATTATTGTATTTTGTGAAGACCTTAACAGTGCCAAAGTGCATAGGTAATAAAGTGTTTCTACATGAGGATAAAGTTAAAGGAGGATGAAGAGCTAAGCAGAGGAAGGGAGAGAAGGGGGAGGAAGGAGGGAGTGAATAACACCATAGAGCAAATACTGATGTCAGCTCTAGTGAAGAAAATACATTTTCAGAATAGATGGAGGTTCCATGCTCCTACCTTTGTCTTGGAGGTAGGAAGGAAGCAGTTATTAATTAATCCATAGAGCAAGTGTTATTTGTCACCAACTGGAAATCATCATAAGATGGTTTATCTTCCTAATCACTCAGCGGGAATGAAGGTAAAACATTTGACAAGGAGCACAATGTTAGTAAATACTTCTCAGGTGACTGAGACAAATGGTTGCTTCCAATCAAAATCTTCCAAATATCACTCAAAACAGTGTCTTACATACAGTAGCTTATATTCCTTATACTGTGCTTTTATTATTCCCTTTTCAAATTCCAGTTGTCTGTGTTTTCCTGTTTATTCCAACTGTGAAACTCAGAATTTATCCCCTTTGCAACTGTGATTGCATTCACAGTGTTTAGATTTATTTTGTTCACTTGTAAGTCTTAAATTTTAAGCTTTTCAGTGGAAGTTTCTAATTAGTTTCAAAGTGACCAGAGGGCAAGGCAGTTGCTTGATTCTTCACACATGGCACTATTAACCCACAAGAGCTGGCTGAAAACCCAGCACTGTGACACGCACTTTAAACAATGCAAAACTTTAGAGGACTACTATGGTTGCAAATTATATGCACTCTGGAGTTTACTTTGAGCTGACAGTGTTTAGCTTCTGCATTTGCAGAAATAAACAGAAAAAAAATTTTAATTACTAACAATTGCATTTGATTCTTGATATTCCTTGGCAACTAATCACAATTCTTCTGCAAGACTCTGCACATGATATGTAAATATTTGACAAGAAGCTAAAATATAGCTATCTGAGGCTCTTATGCATTTAATGATCCCCCACATAGAGAGAGACAGAAAGTAGCTGACAATAAAATATCAATGCAGCAAAAAGGCAATGGATAATTAGATTCACAAACCAATATGGTGGCACTCTTTTAATGGCATATGCTGCTAATGGGAAAAATTCTAAGTCATTATTTCCTGTTCATAATATTTACTACAAAGTTTGGAAAAACACAAGTTTATTCAAGCTATACAACCAAAAGAAATGACAAAAATAATCTTGCTGATCTCTGTTACTGTTCTAAAAGACATGTCTGCTTTTGTAGTTGAGGTGCTAAATTAGTTTGAATATCAATGTGAAAGACTTTTGTAGAATCAAAGGAGCCTACATTGTAAAGGGCTTAAAAAGCTCCTTTAAAAAGTGCAAGTTGCAAAATAAGACCTCCCATTCTAAATCCAAATGGAATATGTGTTCTTCAGCTAACAGACTGTTATTAAAATAAAACAGAATTTCCATACCCTGAAGCTGGCCTTGGGCCCTGTAGTTATAGAAATTCCCACAACCTTTTCTCAAGCATCTCACTGGAATTGATCTGGATGCATTATCTGTATATCTTCATTATTTATAAGGAGGGAAACTGAGATTTAGAGTAGGTAATTAGTATACCCCAAACCATGTATCTACTTAGCAGTAGAACTGGGCTTGTAACTTAAAGTTCCTGGTTCTCAGCTCAGATCTCTTCCTGTATTCTACAAGTTTAAATATTATGGAGTAAAATATTATGTAGTATGGCATAATTATTACACAAAATTAGTTTTATTTATTGAAAGAGTAGAGCTCTCAAGTATGTTTGTGCATACTGGTGGAGAGGATCTCAAATAATGGTAAAGCTGAGGTCCCAGAATGCACACAGAAATGCAGCTTGTCTCTCAAGTCAAAGGGGTTAATAAAATAGAACACCTTGCATCTATAGCTCTCTTACTACTAGCAGTATCCCTGAACCACAGAGAGGATAAACACTTCCAGCTCCATCCACCCACCAATTATCTGGAGAAATATGCAAAATGCCATGAGACACTGGTCATGTATAAATGTGTTTAATTTTCTTTCTTAAAAAAATTTATTGGGGTATAGTTGACTTACAGTGTTGTATTATTACATCAAAGTGAATCAGTTACACATATACACGTATTCTTTTTCAGATTCTTTTCCCATGTGGGTAATTAAATATTGAGTAGATTTCCCTGTGCTATACAATAGGTCCTTGTTACTTATCTGTTTTATATATGGTACTGCGTATATGTTAATCCCAACCTAATTTATCCCTCCCTGCCACATTTCCCCTTTGGTAACCATGAGTTTGATTTTGAAGTCTCTAAGTATGTTTCTGTTTTGTAAAAAGTTCTTTTATATTATATAAAAGTTATTTTATATAACATATAAGTGATATCATATGATATCCGTCTTTGCCTGGCTTACTTCACTTAGTATGATAATCTCTAGGTCCATCCACTTTGCTGCAAATGGCAGTGTTTCATTATTTTTATGGCTGAATAATATTCCATTGCACATCTGTACTACATCTTCTTTATCCATTCCTCTGTTGATGGACATTTAGGCTATTTTCTTGGCATGGCTAATGTAAATAGTGCTGCAATGAACACTGGGGTGCTTGTAGCTTTTCAAATTACAGTTTTCTCCAGATTTATGCTCAGGATTAAAATTACTGGGTAATATGGTAGTTCTGTTGTTTTTTGGGAAACCTCCATACTTTTCTCCATATGGGTTGTACCAAATTACCTTCCAACCAACAGGGTAGTAGGAGGCTTACTTTTTTTTTATTATTATTATTTGTAGGTTTTTGATGATGTCCATTCTGACTGGTGTGAGGTGATACCTCACTGAAATTTTGGCTTGCATTGCATCACTTACTTGAATTAGTGATGTTCAGCATCTTTTCATGTGCTTTTTGGCCATCCGTCTGTCTTTTTTTTTGGAGAAATGTCTATTTAGATCTTCTGGCCATTATTTGATTGTTTTTTTTTATATATAAAGCTGCATGAAATGTTTTATATTTTGGAGATTAATCCCTTGTTGGTAACTTCATTTGAAAAGATATTCTTCCATTCTATGGGTTGTCTTCTTGTTGTTTAACAGGGCTTCCTTTACTATGCAAAAACTTTAAAGTTTAATTAGGTCCTATTTATTTTTGTTTTTATTTTTATTATTCTAGGAGGTGGATCAAAAAAGATATTGTCATGGTTTATATCATGATTTTCTGCCTATGTTTTCCTCTAGAAATTTTATAGCATCTGGCCTTACATTTAGGTCTGTTCCATCTTGAGTTTGTTTTTGTGTAGTGTTAAGAGAATGTTCTAATTTCATTCTTTTACATGTAACTGTCCAGTTTTCCCAGCAACACTTATTGGAGAGACTCTTTTCTCCATTCTATATTCTTGCCTCATTTGTAGTAGATTAATTGACATAAGTGCATGGGTTTATCTCTGACCTTTCTTTCCTGTTCCACTGATCTGTATGTCTGTTTTTGTGCCAATACCATACTGTTTTGATGACTTTAGCTTTGTATTATAGCCTAAAGTCAGGGAGTCTGATTCCTCCAGTTCCGTTTTTCTTTCTCAGTATTGCTTTGGCTATTTGGGGTTTCTTGTGTTTCCCTGCAAATTAATTTTTTTTTGGTTCTAGTTCTGTGGAAAATGCCACTTTAATTTGTTAGGGATTGCATTGAATCTGCAGATTGCTTTGGGTAGTATAGTCATTTTGATGCTATTGAATCCTTCAACCCATGAACATGGTATGTCTTTTCTGTGTTTATGGCATCTTTGATTTTTTTCATCAGTGTCTTAGTTTTCAGAGTATAGGTCTTTAGGTAGGTTTTTTTCTCAGATATTTTGTTATTTTTGATTCACTGGTAAATGGGATTGTTTCCTTAATTTTCTTTTTGATCTTTCGTTGCTACATTTACTTTTCTGATAAGAGGAACTAGAAAGTGAATTTACCAGAACTCCAAGAAAACCTGGAGGTACAAAAGGAATACCCAGACTATTATTTCACAAATATGAGGGACAATATAAACAAGAGTGACTCAAGATTCATTTCTGAGGAACATAATTGGTGAACACCAAAAGTTTCTTTTCCACATTGGTTTGGTGTTATTGATTTAAACTAACAAAGTCAAATTTGGAAATGTTGCTTCATTTAGCATCATGTAGTTAAGAAGAAAAATCTCTTATCCATCATACTAGAAGTATGATGGAGGCAGCTTTTGGAAACAGATACACTATTAAAATAGTCTGTTCATATAAATATATTTTTTTTTGGTATTAAAAATTCCTCATTTGGATTTCAGTCTCACTAGTCTTTTTTTTTTTTGCATCAAGAAGTATGTAAAAACATAAAATTGAATGTGAAAGACAAGATGCTTAGTAATCTACTCTACATGTCATACTTAACAGTGGATTGTCAAGACCAAATGCTTCCCTGCTGATGATTCATTGACAAGAAGAGCCAGCACAGATACAGAGAAACCAAAATGTTGAAATCTTTAGACATGAAGTATTTTGCCAGTAAAAATGAGAATTTATATTTCTGGGTGTCTTTTTCTTCCCCTTTATTATCAATAATTTATGTTTATTTTCCTCCTTCTTAGAAGTTTATGCCACTGTTTGTTTAATGGTGTGTATGTGCTTTTATAATAAGCATATTATCACTTTGTATAATTATTATGTATGATTAATCCTACATGCTCTGGAAGACTGTGAGGATTTATTTAACTAGAGGGAATGTCTTTAAGTCTTTGTGTTATTGACATGTAATGCAAGGTGACAAAAACTTCTGTGAATGGAGCAGAATATGAAAAGTTCATATTTAAACATCTGTCCTGAAGTAGCTGGAAAGATGGCATTATTTTTCCATTTTATGAACATTTTTGTGTTAACTGGTAGGTATAGAAGAAGGATTTTCCACACAACATAAAAATATTTTGGACATCATAGTAACAAACATATGTATTTTACAGCAGGATAAATTGTGAAACATAACATTCCCTCTGATAATAAAATGCAAATAAGAGTGTTATCAATAGTATTTATGTCATAACTCTTGGTGTATGGATAGCAGTCTATACTATTGGAAAGATAGATACAAATAAATAGATGGGGGAGAGATGATAGATATGATCATTAGAAAAAGAGGTAAAGAGAGAGAGGAGACTATATCACTATAAGACAAATAACAAATTGCTGTTTTGACAAAAGAGAATTCCTCCTCAGATTTTCAGTTTATGGCTTGCAATTATTTTCTCTCTTAGTAGTTAGTGGGATTCAGCAATGACCACTTGCCAGATGTCTGTCAAAAATTAGATGACAAAGGAGGTAAGCAGATAGAGACCAAAATATCAGCTTTTGTCCTGGCCAAAGTGGAAGATTGTACCTTATGAATCATAGTCAGTCATAGGCTATGCTGTAAAGCCGAGACCACTTCACAAAGATAGTCTTTGTCTTCAGTTTATGGGATGGCAAGGAGTAAACAAGCATATAGATTGCAGATCCTCAATCCAAGGTAGGAAAGGAAGGAAAGAGCTTAATCTCCATGTACTCAGTTTCTTACCTCAAATGGACCCATCAGATATCTCACTGCTTCTCCAGTAGGAAATAATGACTTGAATTCTCTTCATAACCACTATCCAGTCACTGACTATAAGGCCATTCTTCTTCAGTCTTTTATCTTACATTTGATGTTGTCATTACACTGTTTTTATTCTTGTTTAAATTTTATCAATTGATTTTTCATGTTGATATCTTTCCCTTTTTATATTTTTGATTAAACTGTTTTACTTTAATAAATTTCCAAATGCACCCCTACCCCCATAACAAGAGAAAACTCTCAGGAATAAAATAGTTATCCCATAATAGATGCTAATATGCATATTGACTCAACAGTGTTCCATCAATACTGAAGTTTCTAATGTGACAAATGGGCTCCCTTCTGGTTTAATTTCTCTAAAACATGTTGAATTGATGGAATAATGACAGCTAAATTGTTTCTATGTTCTGTTCTAATAGTACTCAGAGTAGAGAAACCAGTCTTCCCTTCTCAGAATCTCTGTTCTGAGAAGAAATTTTTAAACAATTTCAGGAAGCTAAGGATATTTATTTTTCATGTTTATTAAAAGGGGAACAAGTTATGTTTTTGCTCAGAAAGTGTTTTGAGTCCTTCATTAATAGCAATTCTAATAATTTATGTTGTAGAGTTATCATTTAGTTTTTGTTGTTGCTTAATGAAATAAGTGGATTCTGGATCCATGACTCTTCTATGAACAGATCTTCTTCAGATAAAAAAAAATTAAGATAGTCTATAAAATTTATGTGATGTTCCATGATAAATTTAGCAGATGTATAATAATAGTATTACCATCTATATCTTTAAAATCACTTAAAATTTGGATTATGTCATTACCATTTGTTGAAATCCTCCAGCATCTCACTTTTGTTTTTATTCTTTGGCTTTTTCTACCCATGAAAAAAATGTTGCATTTTACTTTTGCATAAGCAATAGAGTTATTAAAAATTATAATACGCTTATTAAAAATGTTATCAGAGAGATAAACAAATATGGCTTTTTTGTCCACATCTGGTTCACAATTGGGATCAAACTGGTTTTTTGGCTGCCAAAAACATCATGAGATCTTTTCTTAAGAAACATGTTCTTG
>PVHT020000521.1:5951475-5977161 GCA_004024745.2 Catagonus wagneri
TACCCATGAAAAAAATGTTGCATTTTACTTTTGCATAAGCAATAGAGTTATTAAAAATTATAATACGCTTATTAAAAATGTTATCAGAGAGATAAACAAATATGGCTTTTTTGTCCACATCTGGTTCACAATTGGGATCAAACTGGTTTTTTGGCTGCCAAAAACATCATGAGATCTTTTCTTAAGAAACATGTTCTTGATATATTCTTTCACTTCAATAAGCTTAGCGACGTGGCTTGCATTTATAGTGACTTAAAATAATTTTTTGTTTAGTACTTAATGAAGAAGAATATCCAACTTAACCTTTTAATCTTTGCAAAATTTATAATTTTACTATATCACTAAATATACATTTAGTTAAAATAACATTAATTTTTTTATACCATAACGTTTATGTCGAAGGAAGCACTGGACTGCTTTACATTCTGGTACAATATCCTTAATTAGGATAACTACTCCAAGATATTTTCTTGGCATCGTACCTGAACCATTAGGGTATTCTTGTACCGAAAATTTAACTTCCAAATCACACTTGTCAGCAATGCAAGTCATAGTTTTTAACATAGTGCAGAGGAAGTTAGGTTTGTTAAAATAAAATGAGAGCGATATCTTCCATTATAAAATCAACACATTTTCCATATATTGAAAGAAATTCCCTTTTAACAAAAATTGGGCAAGTAAGCTACAATAAAAAAATATTTTGTAGCACTCTTTATTCCTCCAACTGGTCTTCAGTATCTGAATATGTTCAAATATGATGTGTCATTAAGAGTAGTACTTGAATTACGTTTTTTGCAGTAGTCACTGAACATTTCCACACAAACACATTAACTTCAGTAAATACTAAGATCTTTGCTATTTATGATTTTCTCAGTGTTAGTAACACAAAGTGCTACTTTATAAGAAGCCGGTAGTGCACTCATATTTAAATGTAAAATATTAAACATCTGCCTTGTTGACTTTTTAATTTAATAATCTGTCTTTCAGTGTTCTTTGGTTTTAAACTTCATTCTTTATGCTTTTTATATTAATGCCATTTATGTTTTTAAAGTTTAATTGCCTCACTATTTCATTTCACTACTACATTTCATAAATAATATAATGTTGTTTCATCAATTTACCATCAATTATGGTAAATATAGGAGAGGTCATACTTTTAAGTAAAACGTATGAACTCATTTGATCTCCATTTTTTCAGATTTATTATTTTACCTTCATTCCTTCTTTCATTTTTTCTTACATCACTTGTAGTTACCTAGCTAAGTCTTTTTTTTGTCCTCATTAACCCCTCAAAGCCTGGCTAATGGAGTTATATAGGAATGCTTTCTGCCTTTATCTATCTTCCCAGTTCTGTCTCACCTTTGTTTCATAGCCACATCATTATTTTCAGCAGTTCTAAGGCAATGTGCAATAATCTAAAATTCCCTTTCATTTTGGATTCTTGAACCTGGCCTAAAGTGACTATCTACGTTTTTCAAAATTATTGCTCTGTTCAAATCAGGTAAGTGTGATTTTCTTTGGACAATGGCAAACCCCTTTCTTTTTATTTAAGCTATCCCTCTTCTAACCTTCTGCTTTTGCCTAAAACAGTTTTTTGTTTTTGTTGTTGAGGCATTACACATAGATCTCCTTATTTTTATCTTATCTTACATGAGATATCACACACATATAAAATTGCATAAAGCATGATTTTACAGTGTTAAAAATAATTATGAAATATACTCACATATAACTACCAACCAAGTCAATGATTAGCACATTTACATCATCACTGAGATCCTTCATTTGTCCTTTCATGTTCACACACACAACTAACCCTTAAAAAGGACCAACATTTTAAGGTAATCTATTTTTAATTTTCTTTCTTTGTAGTTTTAATAGGTTTATTAATATAGATTAGTTATTTTACCATTTAGATCTTAAGGTACATGGAAACATACTGTGTAAATTTCTGGTGTTTTTTTTCTTTGGTAAACATATGTTGTTATGATGATGCTATAGTGTGCAAAACTAGTTTGTCCATTTTCCTTGCTGTATATTAATGCCACTCAAAGGAGCTTGTTCTCAAGTGATTGGCCCACAGTAAATGTAAATGAAAACACAAGGATGTGAATCAATATACTGTGTCTTCATTGAGAAAACTTTCCGTGGTAAAACAAACAAAACCTAGCACGCTTTGTAAAGCAGTTGATTTCTTGTTCTAAGCTCCTTATCCCATTATAGACCATTATCAAACATATCTTGTACCAATGTCAATAGTGGGACCACATTTTAATCACAATTGCTGTATAGTATTCCAGTGATCAACACACTTTTATTTTTTTATTCTACTGTCTATTGAAAATTATGTTTTCAGTTTGAAGCTATAAAAAAAAAGTTCCACCTACTCCTCTAGTGTACAAAAATAGATTCACAGTTTCCTAAAGTATTCTGGATAATATATAATATTTTCAAAAGTATTTGGATGAACTTTTATATCTGGCAGAAGTGTATGGATATTTCAGTTGCTTCATACCATCAAGTACTTGATAATGTCAAATTTCAAAATGTTTGCCAGTCTGGTGGATATACATTGTAGTTTTAATTGGCATTTATATCATTATCTTATGGTATCTTTTGAGGAACAGAAGTTCATTTTAATATAGTTAAATTTATTACTTTTTCTTTATTGCTTAGTGTTTTCTATTCTTGATTAAATAAAAATTATTCTACCCAAACTAAGGAGATGTTTTTCTATATTATCTTCAAAAAGTTAATAATATTGCATTTCACGCTTTGGCTTAGACCCATCTTAAGATGATTTTTGTGGAAAGCAGGTGTTTAATTTCATTTTTTCTCACATGTTTTCCTCCCTCTCTATAGTTACTCTTTTGTCGTAAGCTGAGTATCAAGGATGTGTTGAATACAAGGATGTGTTTCTGGGCTCTCTTCTCTTTCATTGCTCTATTTTTCTATTCTGGTGTCAAAACTATAATTACTGTAGATTTAAAATCATTCTTGATATCCAGTAAAGTAATATTTTCATAGGGATTTGTACATTTGTCTGAACTTTCAAGTTTAATTGCATAAAGTTATGGAAACTCTGGATACTTTTCTAGTCCTCTGAAGAGGGTTGATATTTTTGCTTTAGAAGAAAATTAAGCTGGCTAGCCTCAAATGGAAACCTTTGCCTTGCTTGAGTATAGGGCATCTCATATCTTCATTTTCTTTGCTGTATGTCAAATCCTGTTTTCAGTCTATCCACAAATGCATGTTTCAAAGGTGTGCCAGAAACATGGGCAGTATTTAAACACAGAAGTTTTGAGTCTTTTCTCTCTCTGGCTCTCTCTCCTTTCTGAGATTCCATCCTGGCTGGCAAACCTTGTTCTCTCTTTTTTCTTACCAGAACAATGAAACACACTCTATTGGAGTTTCCTGTGTCACTTAGCTGCCCTGGGTGTAAAGCCTTCAAAACAGGAAACTTACCTGGCCAGTGACTTTCTTTAGATATCGGGTCCTCTTCAAAACGGCTTTTCTTGACTTTCCAGATCCCATTTTTTTGCACAGATATTACAGTTATCTGTGAGATGCTGATGTGTAAGGAAATTCATCTTTCACACAGCAAACAGAACTCTCCCTTGCTGTTCCTTGAAGGTCAGCAAATGTCCTCTAGATTTTCCTTTTCTCCTATATTTTGACCATCTTACCTCCTTTTTTTTTTTAAATGAGGGGTTTTTTTTTAACTTTTCCTCTGTAGGAAGGTTATTGGCCAAGTAAATATTTTCACAAAACGGCTAAATTGTCAGGTGATTTTCAGAGTATGTCAGTAAAGTATGTATGTTCCCTCTATTAGCTAAAGCCTCTTTGTCTCTAAATCACACAGACCAGGCAAGTAGTAAAACTCATGGAACTCCAGGCTTTGTGTCTTTGGGTGTATAGAGTAAAACTCCACACAAATAGGAATCTGAAAATCCATTTATCTAAAATGGGTGGTACATCCTAGAGAGCTGAATGTAGTTATTAGAATGATCCTGTGTGTGGAAGAGGACATCTTTGAACATGGATGAGGATCAAATCCACTCAAGTCCCAACTGCAGTGTGTTTCAACCTGGCAGTGCTTGTCATCTCCAACTTGAACAATAATGGAGACTTGTTTCGGTAGCCTACTGGAGTTTATAGAATATTGTCAGTGATTCCATGATCCTTCCAGCTAATTGCCCATTTTTCTAGGTCTAAACAGGAGAAACTTGGGTGGGAGAACCCTCGGTTGACCTCCCTTCCAATCGGTTCCTGAGATAACTCTGCCTGTTGTTTCCTTGCCCTCACTGGCCACCTACCCCTTTACTTCCCTCCCCAGAGTTTAAAAACTTGAACTTTCTTAGATTGACAATGGAGCTGGGCTGAGAACAGTAGGTTACCACTTGTCTTTTTATGTCAAAAAATTCATTATAGTAAAATTAATGATTTCAGGGTTTTGTTTATTCCCACATCCTGACTCCAAAACTGAATAATCAACTTACCAGAAATGAAAATATAATTGCATTGCCTCCTCAAGCAACTATTTCTTTTTAAACATATAAACAAAGTTGATTCATCTAAACTTTACTTTTCCCAAGTGACTCAGCATTTTTCTTTCTATGGAAGCTCCAAACATCAAACCAGTGAAATCTAGATTTTAGGTATAAATCTTCACTTACTCCCAAGAAAGTTAATTTACTGATTATCTTTGGGGCTCATTCAGAAAACAAAACAAAACAAAGAAACCACAACTTGCCTCTTTTGGATAGCTACTTCCAATAAATTTCCTAATGTGTCCTCTTGTTATCCTCTACTCACTTAGAAGATTCAAAAATTATCTAGTTTTTCTACTATGAATCTTTCCTCTTACTGTTTGCTCCCTCTCTCAAACTTCTATTTTCAAATAAGAGCAAAAAGACAACATACATTTATTTAGAAACTAGTGAGAGTCTTTCTCCAGTAATTTTACACACCCGTACTGATCTTGCCATTATCATTTATCACAGACTTGGAGTACTCCACCCCCCTCCAACCTTCTCCACCTCCTCTACCTCACCTGTAGCAGTCTGTCAGTGCACCATTTTCCCCTTTATTTTTGTATTTTTTCTTTTAAGAAAATTTTATTGGAGTATCGCTCACTTACAACTTTGTGATAGTTTCAAGTGCACAGCAAAGTGAGTCAGTTATACACATGCATATATCCATTCTTTTTTTAGATTATTTTCCCATACGGACGATTACAGAGAATTGAGTAGATTTCCCTGTGCTATACAGTATGTTCTTGTTACTTATTTATTTATATACAGTAGTGTGCATATGTTAATCCCATCCTCCTAATGTATCCCCCCCCAACACATTTCTCCTTTGGCAATCATAAGTTTGATTTCAAATTTTGTTTTGTAAACAAGTTCTTTTGTAGCATTTTTATTAGATTACACATATAAGTGCTATCATATGATATTCGTCTTTGTGTGACTTACCTCAGTGTAATAATCTCTAGGTCCATCCATGTTGCTGCAAATGGCATTATTCTTTTTAATGGTTAGGTAATATACCATTGTATATATGTACCACATCTTCTTTATTCGTTCCTCTGTCATTGGAAATTTGGGCTATTTCCATGGAATGGCTGCTGTGAATAGTGCTACAATGAATACTGGGGTGCATATATCTTTTCAAATTATGATATTCTCCAGATATATGCCAAGGAGTGGGATTGCTGGATCACATGGTGGTTCTATTTTCAGTTGTTTGAGGAACATCCACACTGTTCTCCGTAGTGGATGCACCAAGTTATATTCCCACCAACAGTGTAGGAGGTTTCCTTTTCTCCACACCCTCTCCAGCATTTATTGTTTGTAGACTTTTTGATGATGGCCATTCTGACTGGTGTAAGGTGATACCTCATTGTAATTTTGGCTTGCATTTCTGTAACAGTTAGTGATGTTGAGCATCTTTTCATGTGATTTTTTGGCCATCTTTCTTCTATGGAGAAATGTCTAATTAGATCTTCTGACCATTTTTTGAATAGGTTATTTTTTTAATATATAAAGCTGCTTGAGATGTTTTATATTTTGAAGATTAAACTAGGGCCAGTTACCTGCATATCCATGGTTACAGTGGGGCCAAGAGCAGTGCCAATAAGTGTACTTTGTGGGCTCACACAATCGGTGAAAGGTGATACAGTAGAGCATACTCACAAGTGGACAGCTCCAGCATAGGCACTCAGTGACTCCTGTTCCAGTGGAAGTGCTGCAATCCCACCCACCTTGCACCACAAAGAAGAAACACAGCTCAGGAACAGATATGGGGGCTTCTACTCCAACAGCTAGGGAGCAGGCCCTTCCCCTTAAAGGGCCGTGACAACAACAGAGCAAAGAGGAAGTCCCACTTAATATTCAGTGAGGGCTCTTGTCACCACAACTTCAGTCACACCACAACACAGTCACACCTTGTTAATTCACAGTATTGAGGGGATAATCGCCTGGCAGGCATCCACACTAAAAACAGCCCTTGTACCTTGTGCCTGTTAAATGCAGGCAGGTACATCTCTCTACACAGACCTTAACATGGTCCCATGCACCAGAGCGACAAGACCGAGCTCAACTCACCAGTGGTCAGGTACCAGTCTCTCCCACCAGCAAGCCTGCACAAGGCCCTGGACCAACTAAACCCACCACGTGGCAGACACCAGAAGCAAGAGGAACTAAAATCCTGCAACCTGAGGAAAGGACACCCATCTTCCCTTTCTTTGCCACATTATCATTGGTCATTTCAGTTATTAGACTATCTTTAAAATATGTTCACTTACCTCAAATCTAGTAACCTGGCCAGTTTTTCTTACCAACATGCACTACTTTTCCTATTGGTTAAAGGCAACTGTATCCTCTCAACATGTAGAAGAAAACTGATTAATACAACAAGGATGCCAGCTTCACCTTCATATATGAAACTCCTAGTATAACTCTATAAAGTCTATACATGAACATTATATTGGGATATTATTTTATAGGAAATATTCATAAATTTTTTCTTATACTTAGCATATTTAAGAAATCATAAGTATGCAGCCATTTTCAAAGTTAAACTAGCAGCAAATGCCAATCCTAAGCCTGATTTAGTTTTGGTATTTCTAAATATATTTACTCCTGCAAAACATACCCTTCCAAAATTTGGTGGCTTAATCTACAGTGATTTATAATTTCTCAAGATTGTATATGTTGCTTAAGTGATTCTTCAGCTGGTCTCACCTGGGTTTCTGCATATTTGTGAAGACCAGAAGAATCACATTTCATTTACCAATGCAGGTTACATGGCCCATATACAGGAGAAATAGACTTCACCTATTGATGGCAGGAACAGCAACAAGCAACATCATATTTCAAAGATGTGAAATTTATTGGGAATATTATTGTAATGATCTACCACAAATATATATGCTCAAATCTTGTTTGCCATACTTTCAGCTTTGCCTATGCACAGGTCAACCTACTTTGAAAGCAAAACTATTCAATCCACCAATAACATGTTATCCTCAGCCAATGCATAAGTGGCACAATGCTTCTTCCATTTCTTTTTTAGAATTATAGTTATCTGTTTTGTTCTCAAAATATGCACATGATGGCAATTTCTTCTGTGAAGACTTGGGGGACTTATTATTAATCATTATAACTGAGTACAGATCCTTTCTCAGCATGACTCATAAATATCTTTGAGTTTTAAAGCTCTTTATAATAACATTAATTTAATCTGTAAAATGGCATTGCTTGCAATAAATTCCATTTAAAAATCTGAATAGGCAATGAAGAGAAAGTGGTAGTGTTGTTGCAAATTTTTAATGGAGACTGAAACACAATGGAGCAATGGAAAACATGAAAATATCTTCTTGCTTCTAAAAGATCCTGCAGAGCTATGACACTAATGAAGATGGAGCTTGCTTAGATAGATTTGCCTAAATGCCATTTACTGCCAAAGAGATGGTTATCTGACTAAAAATCTATTATTGATTATTCAATTTAGTGTTCATATATTTAAATTTTATTCAGGTTGGAGTGATGTTGAAATTTGGGTTTCCCATCTTAGCATGCTACTGTTGTGGTTGACAACAAAAACGTTAAAATAAAATCATCTTCAGAGTATAAAATGGACATTGGAGGGCTAATTTCCATTTTGTGGTTTATGGCTTCTTCTTAATATCTGATAATGCAATTATGCTTTAGCAAAAAATGAATCTTCTCTCTGTAAAGTAAGCCATGCCCAGAATATTGATGATTTAAATAAAATAGTATTGCAGCTTTAAAAAGGGTCTTCAATTAGAGATGTAAATATCTATTATTCAAAGCTAGAGATCTCATTACACTTTCTTCTCTGGGAAGGAATGTATAGGAATAAGAATTTGGTTTCAAATTGTTTATTATTAATAGTATTGTTAAAATTGAATATGTTCTCTTCCCCTTTATTGCTATATTTTATATTACAATACTAAAGTAAAGAATTATTTTTCTGAAAATAAGTATCTTAAAACTACTCAATACTATTAGAATTTTTCCTGAAATTTGATCTATATATTTCCTGGTACTATATTCTTACCAAACTTCATATGAAAACTTCTCTGTTAGATTTATAACTTGATGGGGATTTCTGATATGTAACTACTGTAAGACTTTTCCCTTTTAAATTTCAGTTGTCAAGTCACGTTATCTGCTTTATAGTACTCTGAATTATATTCAGTGCTTTCCCATTCTTTCCTAACACAACATCTCATAAAATCACATAGGGTAACATAAAATGACAGTCAAATTTAAGAGACCTCTTATTATATTTGAAATCCAACCAATGTTCCAATTTAGTGGCAATAGATGATTAGAGAAGAAATGACATCCTCATTTCAGAGATATTTTTACTCCAATGTATTTTTAATGCTCTCATGTCTTTTATTATTTTGACAGGTTTTCAGAAACAGTTTCAGAAGCCCTTGTTTCGGGCCTGATTTTTATGAAGAGAGACAGGGACATATTTTAAAGTATTAAGAGCATACTATTATATGATTCTAGTCCATGAAAAAAACTTAAATAGGTACTTTGAATATTTACATTGTAGATCAAACTATGGAGTTAAAAATACCTGCAAAAGAGCTAGAAGACAAATTACTTCACTCAGTAATCCTCCAGATGTTCTCCTTAGTAGTATGCAACCTGGACCAGCTCAGAACTCAAGCAATAATTATTTTGAAAAAAATCTGATGTGGCACTTACCTTCTACTGAGAAAGGGTTATGATATGTAAGCATATAATAATATCTTTGAGATTTAGAAGCAGAAGATCAAAACCAGATAAAAGATGCATAAGCAAAATTGAATGTTGATTTTTTTTTAATAAAGTGTTCTTCCCGGACACTTTAAGTGCCTTAAAAGATAGCATCCCTAAATAAACTATGCTTATATACAACACCTTGGTACTTTCCACAGAGTGTTTTATACACTGTAAAATGCTATAAGCAGATGATATTTATGTACATTGTACTACCTGATCCTCACAGTTGTAGCATTTATTTCTTCCTTTTAATCAGTGAAAACCATGGGGTTTTTAAGGTAAATTGGCTTAGACATCCCATAGGCTTATGTGGCTAAATCAGGTGGCCCAGACCATGAGATCAAGCTGCCACTTTACTACAAATGACAGGTAGTGACATGTGCTGGTCAGATCTTCTCCTACTGGGTTTATCCTGGACTCATGATTAAACAAAACATTAAGTGTTTTTTTTTTTTCCAGTTTGCTTGTTTGATTTTGGTTTGCTTGAATAGTTTATCACTTTAAAGCACTCTTGCTTACATTCTTTGAATAGGTTTCTTAGCCTTCTGATGTGGCCAAATTTTAAGTATGAACAGAAGATATGAATCTCTTGTTGCTGATGAAGTTGGGAGAGGGCAGATCTTGTAGGGCAAAAGATAATTCAAAAAATACAAGATTAGGAGTTCCCGTCGTAGCTCAGTGGTTGACGAATCCGATTAAGAACCATGAGGTTGCGGGTTCGATCCCTGGCCTTGCTCAGTGGGTTAAGGATCTGGCGTTGCCGTGAGCTGTGGTATAGGTCGCAGAAGCGGCTCGGATCCCGCGTTGCTGTGGCTGTGGTGAAGGCCGGCAGCTATAGCTCCTGTTAGACCCCTAGCCTGGGAACCTCCATATGCCGCAAGTGCGGCCCTAGATAAGGAAAAAAGACAAAAATTAAAAAAAATGAAGATTAAAATATCACCTGCTATTTACATAAACAGCCTCTGAGGAGCTCAGCGCACTTTACAAATCCAATCCGACTTCAGTCCGTTGAGGAGTGAGGGGCCATGCAGGAAACTGAAAATGGTCACTGCCCTAATTAACAATTTATGCTCCTCTGAAGAGGCTGTGATCCTATTCAGGTATTCCAAGTCTTGGGGAACAACTGATGCTGAGGAACATGATAGAAAATGGGGGTGTGGAGGGAAAAGAGATGGTATGAGGGGAGAACTGGAAAGTGCCTCTATCCACTACATTTTTTAAAAGGAAATAAAACCACTGGTCTCTCCTAGTAGCCTCACTAAGGCCTTCTAAGTGCCAGGGTCTGCCATGAGTGCATGTATGAGAGTCCTGCTTCTCTTTCCCCATATCTGTCACACTTAATGTTTAAATATATGGAATCATTGTCATTGATCACTTGCCAGTTTTGCTCACATGATCATAAAAGCAACACTTCAGTTGTTTTAGAACAATTGGCATAATACCTATGGTTTTAGGAGAGTAGATACCAATTTTATAAAGGCTTAGCTTTTTTAGTTTTTCTTTTCCAACTCAATTATATAAATAGTAATGATTACAGTAGCTATATTTTC
Source organism: Catagonus wagneri (assembly GCA_004024745.2). Taxonomy (NCBI): domain Eukaryota; kingdom Metazoa; phylum Chordata; class Mammalia; order Artiodactyla; family Tayassuidae; genus Catagonus; species Catagonus wagneri. The sequence continues at coordinate 5,962,334 of PVHT020000521.1, forward strand.
AGGAGCACCTACAGAGTGACAGCCACTCCTAACGTATACTTTTAAATCTTTATGTCATTTGCCCCCCATTAAATACGTATATGTATCATTATATACATGTGATGAAATATTACTCAACCCTGAAAAGGAGGAAATCCTGTCATATATGACAACATGGATGAACCTGGAGGACACAATGCTAAATGAAATAAGCCAGAAGGACAAATACTGCATGATTCCACTTACATGATATATCTAAAGCAGTCAAACCCATGAAACAAAGAATAAAATGTGGTTTTCAGAGACTAGGGGCAGGAGAAAGGATGCTAATCAACAGGTGTAAAATATCAGTTATGCAAGACCAGTAAGTTCTAAAGATCTGCTGTACAACATTGTGCCTATAACACTTAAAAATATGTTCAGAGGGTAGGTCTCAAGTCATTACCACAATAAAATAAAAATAGAATATACACATTCTGGAGATGAAGAAATGCTTACTCAGAAATGTTAAAGAAATATCTCAGATTATATAGATGGTAAGTGGAAGGCAGAACACACTATCAGTCAAGATTCTAAAAGCAAATATAAACAGAAATAATAGATGAAGAATATAATATTATGTCTATCTACTCATGTATTATATATAAATAAAACATATCATTACATATACAATACATAATATATGGATAGATGAAAAAAAGAGGGAGAGAGAGAGAGAGAGATTTTAAAGAACTGATTTATGTGATTGTGGTATTGGAAAATCCTAAACCCAAAGGGTAGGGTGACTAAAAACTCAAGATTTAAATTCTAAGTCTATGGGTCAGGACATCAGATTGGAAACTCAGGAAAGCATGTTTGTGTTACAGTTTTGAAGTAGAATTCACTTTCTGAGAAACATCAGTTTTTGCTCTTCAGACCTGTTACTGAATGTAAGAGGTCTATCCTCTTATTGCAGATAATCTCCTTTGCTTAAAGACAAAAAAAAAAAAATCACATCTACAAAATGATTTCGTAGCATCATCTAGACTGTGTTTAACCAAACAATTAAGCACCAAACTGACATATAAAAGTAACCACCACAACATCTAAAACCCCAAACCATGTCCTAAACAATCACATGGCATTAACTTCAATATCAGAAGTTTTTGGAATTCAGTATCTTACCTATAATTATAGAATATAGTTTTGGCATTCTAATTACCTATTGATTTCAGTGCATTTTTGTTATATAGTAAATGTGTGTGTACACATATAGATTATATATGTATGCACCAAGTGATTCAGACTTGGACTACTGGCTGACCAATCAGAAATAATAAAAAGTAAAGCAATTAAATGCTTTTTCTAACATATTTTAAATCAAACAAATTGAGGTTTAAATAAATTTCATTAACTAGTAATTTATACTATTTTAGTGATTAATAATATGTACATTTTGTCAAAATTTCTATAAATTAAATATCTCCATATAGATTCTTCAGGGTTTTGTTTTTATTGTTTGTTTGCTACTTATATGGCATATAAACATTTTATAGACTAATATGTGCTTTTCTCAAGTTAATACATAGTACATAGAGCCACAAATTAAACTTGGTATTCACCATGTGCTGTATTACATTATTCCACACACTATGTCTCTTTCAAAACCATAGCAGAGCTGCACAAAGCCATGGTCTACTTTCTTAGTGGTATTTACTTGTAGCTGGTTATGCACACCCATCTGAAATTTCCTCTTATGAGTAAAGTGCATACAATAATATTTTTACAAAAACTCTGCCTGTGTAAATTTACCTATAAACTTATATTTCTATGTAATTTTGATTTCTCAAAAATGTTTCTCCTCAAACAGGGATTTGTGATTTTTAGATCTCATTTTGTTTAGCTATTTCATAAATAAATGTCCCTATATAATCTATAAAGAAGATTTTGGATTATACTAACATTTTAATAATGAAATGTGGTGGTATTCCAATTATATTTGATCCCTAAATTTATTAAAATAACTACTTTAATTACCAGAAAAATATGTTACTATGTTTATTAAAAACGAGAGAAAAATCTTAGGAGCTGTCAATAGTCAAAAGGACATTTCCTATCATAAGTGATTTCTATGACAATTACAAGAATGTGGACCTTCAAATATTATGTAAATTTTATTGTGACAAAGTCACACAGGTTTGAGAAATTGCCACATGGTTGCCCATTAACAGGTCTACATTAATGTAAACTTCTTTGAAGATTTATTTTTTCATTGTTTTGAAGAACAGTAACTTCACTGATGTATTAATGACCTAATTGTGACTAGCCAATCCCATTTTCATTTGAAGGATTTTTTCCCTTGTTTCATTCAATAAATACCATATGTGGGGAAAAAGGAATTTGGATTGATGGACAAAAATTGTAATTACCACAAGTGTATTTATAGGTTGAGAGAATAATGTCACTATGCAAAGAAAAATCAAATGATGCTTATGAGCCCTTGATGAACAATACAAGGTATTTGTATTTGGTGTGTCATGGATATGGAAGGTAACAGGAATGGTACTTTATGACATGCTCATTGTCTTATAAGTGCCTAGCAGTCAGTGCTCAAACTCTGTGTGTTGTGCCTTAAGGGGAATGGTTTCTAGTGCCAGTGGCAGAATCTTTCTTTGGAAATTCCCAAGATTCATATTTCTAACCAATTTTAGTCCTCAGCAATACAGTTTTCACAGAATTATGTTGTTCTATAAATCATTGTCCAGGGATTCAGGAGCCAAATATTAGTCTTATCTGACAATTCTTGAGACAGATAATCACCAAAATAATTTGAGTTGAATATCCTAACCTCAAAGAAATTATCCAAAATTTAATGAATAATGTTGAAATTAAAATCTCATGTTATTGAGTCAATTTAATCATAATATAAAATAATTCATAAATTGAGTATAACATAATAAAGATGTATAAACTGGAGGAATAAATATATATATATATACATATATAATATATATGCATATATACACACATATGTAATATATATATATATACATATATATTTAGGGTAAAATATATATATTTAGGATAAAAGAAAAATTTCATAAATTCTACAATAGCCATTTTCCCCTTTTAGCTGGATTTTATGTTCCTGGTGTGAAAGTAACCAACTCAGAGGAACTACCATACCAAGAGCTCTATAGATATTAAACATGAGCATACTTTACATCCATTAGCTAGTTATATTTGCAATTAGTAAAGTGTCATCTTCAAAGATTCCAGAGCTTAGGCTCTCCTGGAATATACTGATTGAAAATAGGTTGCTTCTTCAGAGGTTATTGGACTTCAACAAATATGCTAATGCAACCAAACTGACCTGAGTTAACTTTAAAAATTGCTTACCTGTGAACAGTTAATCCAGATATGTGAATTTGTGTTTGATTTTGAACACTGGGAGGAGTATCGGAAATTTAAATTTTATCTTTGCTGTTTACATCTCTTCATTTTTAACATTTTTATTTCCAAAAATATAAAGAAAAAGTTTGCTAACATTTTATTTTCATTTGCATGTAGGTGCCTAGGTTTGGAATTTTTTTCTAATTAGAATGTTTTAACCAGTAGCTATTAAAAATGTGCATTCTCCTTCAATAACTATATGAAATATTTTTTTTTCTATAGAGAAGTTCATAGGACTTAATTACAAGCATACCTCAGAGACATTTCAGTTTGGTTCCAGACAACCATAATAAAGTGAATATTGCCAACAAATAAGTCAAGTGAACTTTTTGGTTTCCAAGTGTGCCAAAGTTATGTTTACACTGTAATGTAGTCTGTTAAGTGTGCAGTAGCTTTATGGCTTAAAAAATGCGCATACCTAAAGTACAACATGCTTTATTACTAAAAAGTGCTAACCATTATCTGAGCTTTCATTGAGGCATAATCTTTTTGATGGTGGAGGGTCTTCCTCAATGTTAATGGCTGCTGACTGCTGAAGGTTGGCATGGCTGTGGCAAATTCTTCTTCTTTTTTTGTTTTTTTGCCTTTTGTCATTTTATGGCTGCACCGGCGGCATGTGGAGGTTCCCAGGCTAGGGGTCTAATCAGAGCTGTGGCCACTGGCCTGTACCGCATCCACAGCAATGCAGGATCCGAGCCACGTCTGCAGCCTACACCACAGCTCACAGCAACGACGGATCGTTAACCCACTGAGCAAGGGCAGGGATCGAACCCGCAACCTCATGGTTCTTGTCGGATTCGTTAACCACTGCGCCACAAAGGGAACTCCTTTTTTTTTTTAAAGCAGATCTAACATGGTTCTCTTTTATTTTTTTATTTTCTTTTATTTTGCATTATAGCTGGTTTACAGATTTCTATCAAATTTTCCAACTGCACCGCATGGTGACCCGGTTACATATACATATATGGATTTGTCACATGTGATTAAACATAGTTCCCTATACTATACAGCTGGATCTCCCTGCTTTTCCATCAAGGAAGCACTAGTTAAATGCATTCCCTCCCACCCTCTCCCCCACCCCCTTGGCAACCACAAGTCTGTTCCCCATGTTCGTGATTTTCTTTTCTGTTGAGAGGTTCATTTGTGCAGCGTTTTGACTCCAGTTATAAGAGATTTCATATGGCATCTATCTTTCTCCTTCTGACTTGCTTCACTCAGTATGAAGGTCTCTAATTCCATCCGTGTTGCTATGAATGACATTATTTTATCCTTTTTTATGTCTGAATAGTATTCCATCATGTATATATACAACATCTTCCTAATCCAGTCATCTGTCGATGGACATTTGGGTTGTTTGCATGTCTTGGCTATTGTGAATAGTGCTGCAGTGAACATGTGTGTGCAAGTGTTTTTTCAAGGAAATTTTTGTCTGGATATATGCCCAAGAGTGGGATTGCTGGGTCATATGGTAGGTCTATGTATAGTTTTCTAAGGTTCCTCCACACTGTCTTCCATAGTGGTTGCACCAGCCTACATTCCCACCAACAGTGCAGGAGGGTTCCCTTTTCTCCACACCCCCTCCAGCAATTGTTGTTTGTGGACTTGTTAATGATGGCCATTCTGACTGGTGTGAGGTGGTATCTCATCGTACTTTTGATTTGCATTTCTCTAACCATCAATGATGTTGAGCCTTTTTTCATGTGCTTGTTGGCCATCTGTATATCTTCTTTGGTGAAATGTCTATTCAGGTCCTTTCCCCATTTTTCAATGGGGTTGTTGGCTTTTTTGAGGTTGAGAAGCATCAGTTGTTTGTATATTTTAGAGATTAAGCCCTTGTCAGTTGCATCATTTGAAACAATTTTCTCCCATTCTGTAAGTTGTCTTTTAGTTTTCTTTTTGGTTTCCTTTGCTGTGCAAAAGCTTGTCAGCTTGATTAGGTCTCATTGGTTGATCTTTGCTCTGATTTCTGTTGCTTTGGGAGACCTGACGAAACATTTGTAAGATTGATGTTGGAGAATGTCCTGCCAATGTTTTCTTCCAGGAGTTTAATGGTGTCTTGTCTTATATTTAAGTCTTTAAGCCATTTAGAGTTTATTTTTGTGCATGGTGTGAGAGTGTGTTCTAGTTTCATTGATTTGCATGCAGCTGTCCAAGTTTCCCAGCAATGCTTACTGAAAAGACTTTCTTTTTCCCATTTTAAGTTCCTGCTTCCTTTGTCAAATATCAATTGGGCGTAGGTGTCTGGGTTTATTTCTGGGGTCTCTACTCTGTTCCATTGGTCCGTATGTCTGTTTTGGTACCAGTACCACACTGTCTTGATTACTGTGGCCCCGTAATATTGCCTAAAGTCTGGGAGAGTTATGCCTCCTGCTTGATTTTTGTTCCTCAGGATTGCTTTGGCAATTCTGGGTCTTTTGTAGTTCCAAATAAATTTTTGGATTGTTTGTTCTAGTTCTGTGAAGAATGTCATGGGTAATTTGATAGGGATTGCATTGAATCTGTAGATTACTTTGGGTAATATCACCCTTTTTACAATATTAATTTTTCCAGCCCATGAGCATGGAATATCTTTCCATTTCTTTGTATCTTCTTTGATCTCCTTGATTAATGTTTTGTAGTTCTCTGCATATAAGTCTTTCACCTCCTTGGTCAGATTTCTTCCCAGGTATTTGATTTTTTGGGGTGCTATTTTAAAAGGTAAAATATTTTGGTATTCTTTTTCTAATCTTTCATCGTTAGTATATAGAAATGTGATTGATTTCTGAAGGTTAACCTTATATCCTGCTACTTTCCTGAATTTGTTGATCAGTTCCAGTAATTTTGGGTTGAGTCTTTGGCGTTTTCTATATATAGTATCATGTCATCTGCATACAGTGACAGTTTTACCTCCTCTCTTCCTATTTGGATGCGTTTTATTTGTTTTGTTTGTCTGATTGCTGTAGCTAGGACTTCCAATACTATGTTGAATAATAGTGGTGAGAGTGGGCATCCTTGTCTTGTTCCAGATTTTAGTGGGAAGGCTTTCAGCTTTTCTCCATTGAGTATTATGTTTTCAACGGGTTTTTCATATATGGCCTTTATTATGTTAAGGAGTGTTCCCTGTATTCCCACTTTGATAAGAGTTTTGATCATGAATGGATGTTGGACTTTGTCAAATGCTTTTTCTGCATCTATTGAGATAATCATGTGGTTTTTGGCTTCCCTTTTGTTAATGTGGTGTATAATGTTGATTGATTTGCATATGTTGAACCATCCTTGTGCACCTGGGATGAATCCCACCTGGTCATGGTGTATGATCTTTTTGATATGCTGTTGGATTCGGCTGGCTAAAATTTTGTTGAGAATTTTTGCATCTGTATTCATCAAAGATATTGGCCTATAGTTCTCTTTTTTTGTGGTATCTTTGTCTGGTTTTGGAATTAAGGTGATGTTGGCATCATAGAATGTCTTTGGGAGTGTTCCTTCTTCTTCAACTGTTTGGAAAAGCTTAAGGAGGATGGGTATGTGTTCCTCTTTGTATGTTTCATAGAATTCAGCTGTGAAGACATCTGGTCCTGGACTTTTATTTGTAGGGAGTGTTTTGATGACATACTCAATTTCATTTCTAGTGATTGGTCTGTTCAGTTCATCTATTTCTTCTTGATTCAGTTTTGGGAGGGTGTAGGTCTCTAAAAATTTGTCCATTTCTTCTAGATTATCAAATTTATTGGCATAAAACTGTTCATAGTATTCTCTCATGTTTTTTTGTATTTCTGTAATATCCATTGTAATTTCACCTTTTTCATTTCTTATTTTCTTTATTTGGGTTTTTTCTCTCCTCTTCTTTGTGAGTCTAGCCAGAGGTTTGTCAATCTTGTTTATCTTTTCAAAGAACCAGCTCTTGGATTTATTGATTTTTTCTATTGTTTTTTGAATCTCTATATTATTGATTTCTTCTCTGATCTTAATGATTTCCTTCCTTCTGCCGACATTAGGGTGTTTTCGTTCTTCTTTTTCTAATTCAATTAGGTGATGGGTTAGGTTGTCGATGTGAGATTTTTCTTCTTTTTTGAGGAAGGTCTGTAATGCTATGAACTTCCCTCTAAGTACCGCTTTCGCAGCATCCCATAGATTTGGGGTTGTTGTGTCTTCATTCTCATTTGTTTCAAGGTATTTTTTTATTTCTTTCTTGATTTCCTCATTAATCCATTCATTTTTTATAAGCATGTTGTTTAGTCTCCATGTAGTATGTTTTCTCTCATTTCCTTTCCTGTGGTTGATTTCTAGTTTCATGCATTTGTGGTCAGAGAAGATACTTGAAATAATTTCTATACTCTTAAATTTGTTGAGGTTAGCTCTGTGCCCCAGTATGTGATCTATCCTTGAGAATGTTCCATGTGCACTTGAGAAGAATGTATATTCTGATTTTTTTGGATGTAATGCACTGAAAATGTCAATTAGGTCTAACTTTTCTATTGTGTCATTTAGGATCTCTGTTGCTTTACTGATTTTCTGCCTAGAGGATCTGTCCTTTGATGTGAGTGGAGTGTTAAAGTCTCCTACAATTATTGTATTGCCATTTATTTCTCCTTTTATGTCTGATAGTAATTGTTGTAGGTACTTGGGTACTCCTATGTGGGGGGGCCTATATATTGACAATTGTAATATCCTTTTCTTGAATGGATCCTTTAACCATTAAGTAATGTCCTTCTTTGTCTTTCTTTATGGCTTTCTCCTTAAAGTCTATTTTGTCTGATATGAGTATTGCCACTCCTGCTTTCCTTTCTTCTCCATTGGCATGAAATGTCTTTTCCTATCCCCTCACTTTCAGTTTATTTGTGTCCTTTGCTCTAAAGTGAATCTCTTGTATACAGAAGATTGTAGGTTTTTGCTCATTTATCCATTCTGCCACTCTGTGTCTTTTGATTGGAGCATTCAGTCCATTGACATTTAAGGTGATTATTGATAGATATGTATTTACTGCCATTTTAGATCTTGTTTCCAGTTGATTCTATGTTTCTCTTTTCTTCTTTTCTTTTTTTGGATGGATGGGTTCCAATTATTTTATACTTAAGTTCTTTTCTTTTCAGTATTTGTGCATTAGATGTCCCATTTTGGTTAATGGTTACCCTGTTTTTTAAGTATGTTAACACCTTCTTATATCTGCTTGCTGTGGCCTGATAACCATCAAGGCTTAAACACAACATTAAGAAAATAAAAAAAAAAGACTAAAGAAAAATAAAGTTTTTTTTAAGTTAAAAAAAGCACACCAGAAAAAAAAGAAATCGTCTATGTTTTCCTACTTTCTCTCCCCACGATGTATGAGGTTGTTGTCTCTTTTTTTGTAATTTAATTTATTTTAACTAATTCATTCATTTATTTTAGCATCATCATGTTTAGATCTGTATGTGGGCTTATTTGAATGATTGCTTTCTAATTGTGGTTTCCTCCAAATAATTCTTACTTTTTGCTTTTCTTATTTCTTTCATTCTTTTTTTTATAGGAAATGTTTCAGCATTTCTTTTAGAAAGGGTTTAGTATTGCTGTACTCTTTTAGCTTTTGTTTGTTGTGGAAATTCTTTATGTCCCCTTCTATTTTAAATGATATTCTTGCTGGGTAGAGTATTCTATGTTTCAGGCCATTTCCTTTCAGCACTTTAAATATATGTTGCCATTCCCTTCTAGCCTGTAATGTTTCTGTAGAGAAATCAGCTGACAGCCTTATGAGGCTCCTTTATAATTAATGCTTTGCTTTTCTCTTGCTGCCTTTAGGATCCTCTCGTTATCTTTAATTCTTGCCATTTTTCATATAATATGCCTTGGTGTGGGTCTGTTTGGGTTCAGTTTGTTTAGGGCCCTCTGTGCATCCTGTATCTTCATGTCAGATTCCTTCAGATTTGGAAAGTTTTCAGACATAATATCTTCGCATATTTTTTCAATGCCCTTTTCTTTTTCTACTCCTTCTGGAATTCCTATTATGCATATGTTGGGCCACTTTATATTATCCCATAGATCTCTTATATTGCTTTCATGTCTTTTCATTTGATTTTCTGTCTGCTGTCCTGATTGCGTGATTTCCATTTTTCTATCTTCTATATCACTAATTCATTCCTCTGCATTATTCAAACTGCTCTTTATTGCCTTTAGCTCAGTTTGCAGCTCTGCAAATGAGTTTTCTAGCTTTTCTTGACTCCTACTTATGTTTTCTAGCTCCTTTCTAAGGGACTCTGCATTGCTGTTTGCATCCTCTCAATACCTGGATATTCAGCCTAATTCTTCAAGTATTTTCATTACTGAACTCCATTTCTTCAGACCACAGAGGTCTGTTTCATTGTTGACAGCTTTAAATGACTTATCCTGTTCTATTAACTGGGAACGGTTTTGGAGCTTCTTCATCTTGTTTGTGGTTTTCTTTTTCTGTGAGTTTGGGGAAGCCACACTGTAGTCTTGGAGGGCTACTTTAGGGAGGAGCACCCCTTTGTATTTTTTTGGTGGATTTACTATTTATATTTGGTGTAGGAGTTTGAATATTTAGTGTCTTTTTCTTTGGAGTGAGCAGGCTTTTATCTCAGTGCTACTCTGAGTGTTCTCTGAGAGAATGTAGAAATGGCTAATGTCAACAGTTGGTACCTAGTTTCTGTGCTCTCAATTGCAGGAAGGTGGCGCTGTCTATTCCTAGTTGCCCAGCCCTGGAAAGTGGTCATGAGCTCTAGGCAGATCTACCAGGTGTCCATAGCATTTGGCAGTAGCAGCAGCAGGAAGTATGATTTCTCCAGGGAGTGAGAGCCACAAAAGCTAGTGTTTGATTGCAAAATCCTCTTTGAGGTGATTGGAACCACAGGGGGTACCTATCAGAGGCTGGTTCAGCAGGCTGGCATTGGCTCCGCCCCTTTGCTGATGCTTGCTCATAGGTTGGCATGGTTCCTGGTTTTGGTGGCTGGTGCTGGCTCTGGCCCTCTGCCAATGCTAGCTCTGTGTGGTCACGTAGGTCTCCACCCACCAGAAATACCAACTCTGTGGACTGACATAGGCCCCTAGGTCTGTGGATGGATGGTACAGGCACCTGGGTCTACAACCTGGCACAGTGCTCCACCCATGGGCTTCAATGCATGGGCTCCACCCCACCACTGCTGCTGCCTCCACTAGCTCCACCCCTCTGCAGCTGCGGTCTCTGTGGCACGGGCTCCACTGTCCCAACCTCCATGCTAGTTCAAGGTGCTCCCTATGGCAGTCAGCCCCTCCCCCTCTCCTCCTCCCTGACAATGGAGGCTTGCCTCCCCTGTGGGACCAGACTTCCCCAGTTTTCTCTGTCCTGGTTTTACACTCTACAGTCCATATAGTATCGCCCTTCCTCCAGTGCAGTGTTCCCTAGCCTATCTGCACAACCACCACCGACCTCAGCCCCCTCCCACGGACTATCCTTAGGAGCCTATGTCTCAGCTCCCAGGCACTGCCCAGTGCCTCAGGCTGTGGTGTCTGTGCCAGTAGTCAGGTTGTCTGTGTGAGTCTCTAACTCTGATTTTCCAATCTCAATCCAGCTCTCTGGGGTGCTGAGTGCCTTACTGATTCTTTTTCTCTCACTCCCCTTTTTTTTTTCTGTTGTTCTACCCAGTTATTTCAAGGGTTTCTAGCAGTTTTTGGAGGTTTAAATTTATCAGCATTCAGATGATGATTTGTCCAAGTTGTTTTATATTTAGGTGTGTTTTTTGATGTATTTGTGGGAGAGGGTGAGCATGACCTCTTACTCCTCTGTTGCCTTGCTGAGCTCGGTGCAAATTCTTAAAATAAGACAACAGAGATATTGGCCACATAGAGTGATTTTTCTTTTCATAAAGGATTTTTCTATATCATGCAATGCTGTTTGACAGCACTTTACCCACAGGAGAACTTCTTTCACAATTGCAGTCACTTCTCTCAAAACTTGTTTCTGCTTTTTCAGCTATGTTTATGTAATATTCTAAATCTTTGTTGTTATTTCAATAGTCTTCATAGCATCTTCACCAGTAGATTTCAAGAAACCACTTTCTTTAAACCTCACCTCTAAGACATAACTCCTTATCTGTTCAAGTTTTATCACGAGATTTCAGCAACTCACTGACAGCTTCAGGCTCCACTTCTAATTCTAGTTCTTTTGCTATTTTCATCTATAATAAAGACACAGTCCTCAAAAATCCATGTGTATCTAATAGGATAAAATAGCACTAAAATGTGAACTAGAACTTGAGAAAATATAGCAAAATTATGACACAGTTCAAAGGGCTGGAAGACTAATGTTTTATTTCAGATCCTTGAAAGTCTACATAAAATATATGACCCTACATATGGGTTTGTATAGTATCATGCATAATACTAACTATTGATAAATATATATATATATATATGTATATTAGATTTTTGTGACTGACAGACTCTAAGTTAACTCCATGGCCCCTCTCACTGTTTAAGTATTTGGGTAGTACACTCCACTTGAGTGTAGGTGGAACTTCTGACTTGTTTCTAACAAATAGAATAGGGCAAAGGTGATAGGATGTTGCTCCTTTGATTGTATTATGACATATAAGATGTTGTATTCAGGGATTTGTAGTGAGGCACCTTGCTGGGATGCATTCATCTGCTGGCTGTTCCTGCGGCTGCAGGGAGAGGTTCTGCCCTCCCTCAGTATCCCCTGGGAAGGACCTCACAGGAAGGAATGGGAAGGCAATGACTGCTGGGCCTCTAGCATTGGGAGTTGTTCAGGTTTCCAAACCAAATGTGATTTCTCAGCTGGAGCAAGAACTGAAAACTGATGATAAAAGAACATCCAGGGTGCCTCTCCCCAGAGGCAGACTGGATTAAGATAGTGGAATAGAAGGACTAGAGCTCAACTTCTCTCATAAAAACAACAAAATTACAACTAAATGCTGAGCAACCTTCAACCAAATGCACTAGAAACCTTCAAAGCAATAATCTACTCCAGAAGACAAAGAGGAGATGACATCAAGAGGTATGAGTGGTGATTACACGATATAAGCAACCCCATACCTCCTGTGTGGGAAGCCCCGCAGACTGGAAAGTAACTGTATAACAGAGACTCACCTAAAGGACTGAGAGTTCTGAGCCCCACATCAAATCCCCATGCCTGGGGATCTGGCACTGGGAGAAAGAGCCCCCAGAAAATCTGGCATTGAATACAAGTGTGGCTTGTGTGCAGGAGCTCCACAGGACTGGGTGAAATGGAGACCCCATTCTTGAAAGGTGCACACAGACTTTCACATGCACTGGGTCCCAGGGCAAAGCAAAGGCCTCATAGGAATCCAGGTCAAACTTGACTGCAATTCTTGGAGAATCTCCTGGGAAAACAGGGGTGACTATGGCTTCTTGTGGGAGAAGGGCATTGGCAGTAAAGCTCTTGGGAACACTCATCAGCCTGCATTTCTATAGAGGTAGGCATTTTTAGGAAAATCTGGACCCTTCCATCAGCTCTGAGAAGCCCCAGGCCAAACAATAATCCAGGTGGGATCACAGCCCCACCCATCAGTAAACAGGCTGCCTAAAGACCCTTCAGGCACACAACCACGTATAATCTCACCCAAAGACAAAGCCCCACCTACCAAAGGGATAGGCATCAGCCCAACCTACCAGTGGGCAGGCACCAGTCCCTCCCATCAGGAAGCCTACAGCAAGCCCAGCCCCATACCAAATTAAGTCAAAAGGGAGGCAAACACCAGAATTAAGAGAGGCTACGACTCTATTGTCTATAAAAAGGTCACCAACCAAAAACCTATAAAAATAAAAAGACAGAGAACTATAAGTCAGATAAGGGAGAAAGAAAAAAAATCCCAGAAAAACAGTTCAGTGATGAGGAGATTATCAGTCTCCCAGAGAAAGACTTTCGACTATTGATGCTGAAGATGATGCAAGACATTGGAAATAAACTGGAGGCAAAGATTGATAATTTACAGGAAACACTGAGCAAAGAAATATAAGATATAAAAATTAAGCAAGAAGAGATGCAAAATACAATAACTGAAATTAAAAATTCATTAGAGGCAGCCAACAGTAGAATATAGGTGGCAGAAGAACGAATCAGCAAGGTGGAGGACAGATTAGTGGAAATCACTAATGCAGATCAGAAAAGAGATAAAAGATTGAAAGGAAATGAGGATAGTCTCAGAGAACTGTGGGATAAAGTTAAATGCACCAATGTACGTATTATAGGGGTGCCAGAGGGAGACGAGAGAGAGAAGGGGACAGAAAAATAATCGAAGAGGTAATAGCTGAAAACTTCCTGAATATGGGACAGGAAACACTCCCTCAAATCCAGGAAGTGCAAGTACCTTATAAAATAAACCCAAGGATGAACACCCCAAGACACATATTAATCAAAATGACCAAAACTAAAGACAAGGAGAAAATATTGAAAGCAGCTGGGGAAAAGAAACAACATACAGTGAAACCCCAATAAGGTTACCGGCAGGTTTTTCAGCAGAAACTCTGCAGACCAGAAGGGAGTGGCATAATATACTTAATGTGATGAAAGGAAAAAAAACCTCCAACCAAGATTACTTTACCCAGCAAGGTTCTCATTAAGATTTGAAGAAGAAATCAAAAGTTTTACAGATAAGCAAAAGCTAAGAGATTTCTGCAACACTAAACCAGCTTTACAACACATCTTAAAGGAACTTCTCTAGTCAGAAAAGAAAAGGCCACAACCAGAAACAAAAACACCACAAATGGCAAGGCTCACCCGGTAAAGGCATATATACAGTAAAGATATGAAATCATCCATACAAAATTTTGCTACCAAAAGCAGACATCATGAGAAGTCAGCACAAATGCAGGACACTGGAGATGCACTTGCAATTAGGAAACCAACAACATAAAACAGTCTCATTTATATATAGACTCCTATATCAAAACTTCAGGGTAACTGCAAACCAAAAATCTATAATTGATACATAAACAAATAAGAAAAATCAACTCAAATACAACATTAAAGATAGTCATCAAACCACAAGAGGAGACAACAAGAGAATAAGGGAAGGAAAAAGAGCAACAAAAATCCAAAACAGTTAATAAAATGGGAGTAAGAACATACATATCAATAATTACCTTAAATGTTAATGGACTAAATGCCCCAACCAGAAGACATAGACTAGCCAAATAGATACAAAAACAAGACCCATACACATGCTATCTTCTTGAGATCAACTTCACTTCTAGGGACACATACAAATTGAAAGTGAGAGGATGGAAGAAAATATTCCATATAAACGGGAATCAAAACAAAGTCAGAGTATCAATACTCATATCAGGGAGTTCCCGTCGTGGCGCAGTGGCTAACGAATCCGACTAGGAACCATGAGGTTGCGGGTTCGATCCCTGCCCTTGCTCAGCGGGTTAACGATCCGGCGTTGCCGTGAGCTGTGGTGTAGGTTGCAGACGCGGCTCGGATCCTG
>PVHT020000521.1:5978161-6009121 GCA_004024745.2 Catagonus wagneri
AAAAAAAAAAAAAAATACTCATATCAGACAAAATAGACTTTAAAATGAAGAACATTTTAAGAGACAGGGAAGGGCACTACATAATGATCAAAGGATCAATCCAAAAAGAAGATACGACAATTTTAAATATCTATGCACCCAACACAGGATCACCACAATATACAAGACAAATGCCAACAACCTTAAAAGGAAGAATCAACAATAACACAATCATAGTGGGGGAATTTAACACCCCACTTGCAGCAATGGATAGATCACCAGACAGAAAATCAAAAAGGAAATACAGACCCTGAATGAATCATTAGATCAGATGGACTTAATAGATATTTATAGGACATTCCATCCAAAAGCAACAGAATACACATTCTTTTCAAGTGCACACAGAACATTCTCTAAGATTGATCACATCCTGGGCTATAAATTAAGCCTTCATAACTTTAAGAAAATTGAAATCATATCAAGCATCTCTTTTGACCACAATGCTATACGATTGGAAATCAACAAGAAAAAAAAAGCAAGAAACACAAACACATGGAGACTAAATATGCCACTAAACAACCACTGGATCACTGAAGAAATCAAAGAGGACATTAAAAAATACCTAGAAGCAAATGATAACAAAGACACAACACTCCACAATCTCTGGGATGCAGCAAAAGCCATTCTAAGAGAAAAGTTTACAGCAATACAAGCCTACCTCAGGAAACAAGAAAAAGCCCAAATAAGCAACTTAACTTTACACCTAAAGCAGCTAAAAAAGGACAGGTAAGACGTAAAATTAATAGAAGAAAAGAAATCATAAAGATCAGAGCAGAAATCAATGAAACAGAAAAGAAGAAAACTGTAGAAAAGATTAATGAAACTAAAAGCTTGTTCTTTGAAAAGATCAGCAAAATTAATAAACCCTTAGCCAGACTTATCAAGAAAAAAAGAGAGAGGACACAAATCAATAAAATTAGAATGAAAAAGGAGAAGTAAAAACAGACATCACAGAAATACAAAGGATCATAAGAGACTACTACATGAAATTATACAGCAATAAAATGGAAAACCTAGAAGAAATGGACACATTCTTTGAAAAGTACAATCTTACAAGACTAAACCAAGATGAAATAGAAAATATGAGTAGACCAATCACACGGTCTGAAATTCAAACTGTGATTAAAAAACTTCCAACAACAAAAGTCCAGGACCAGATGGCCTCACAGGCGAATTCTATCAAACATTTAGAGAAGATCTAACACCTATCCTTCTGAAAATCTTCCAAAAAATTACAGTGGAAGGGACACTCCCAAACTCATTCTATGAGGCCACCACCACCCTCATACCAAAACCAGACCAAGATACCACAAAAAAAGAAAATTACAGGCCAATCTCATTGATGAACATAGATGCAAAAATCCTCAACAAAATACTAGCAAACTGAATCCAACAGTACATTGAAAAGATTCTATATCATGATCAAGTGGGATTTATCCCAGGGATGCAAGGTTCTTCAATATCTACAAATCAGTTAGTGTGATACACCATGTTAACAAACTGAAGAATAAAAACCATATGATCCTCTCCATAGATGCAGAAAAAGCCTTTGACAAAATCCAACACCCATTTCTGATTAAAAACCCTCAGAAAGTGGGCACAGGGGAACCTACCTCAACATAATAAAGGCCATCTATGACAAACCCAGAGCTCACATCATTCTCAATGGTGAAAAGCTGAAAGAATTCCCACTGAGATCAGGAACAAGACAGGGATGTCCACTCTCACCAGTACTATTCAACATAGTTTTGGCTTTTTGCCTTTTTTTTTTTTTATGTAGAGCCACACCCGTGGCACATGGACGTTCCCAGGCTAGGGGTCTAACAGGAGCTGTAGCTGCTGGCCTTTGCCACAGCCACAGCAATGCAGAATCCAAGCTGCGCCTGCAAACTTCACCACAGCTCACGGCAACACCAGATCCTTAACCCACTGAGCAAGGCCAGGGATTGAACCCGCAACCTCATGGTTCTTGGTCAGATTCGTTAACCCCTGAGCCACGAAGGGAACTCCTCAACATAGTTTTGGAAGTCCTAGCTACAGCAATCAGAGAAGTAAAAGAAATAAAAGGAATCCAAATTGGAAAGGAAGAAGTAAAACTATCACTATTTGCAGATGACATGATACTATAACTAGAGAATCCTAAAGACTCTACCAGAAAACTGCTGGAGCTCATCAATGAATTTCACAAAGTCGCAGGATACAAAATTAATACACAGAAATCAACTGCATTTGTATATAGTAACAATGAAAGATCAGAAAGAGAAATTAGGGAAGCAATCCCATTTACTATCACATCAAAAAGAATCAAATACTTGGGAATAAACCTACCTAAAGAGACAAAAGACCTGTACTCTGAAAACTATAAAACACTGATGAAAGAAATCAAGGATGACATGAACAGATGGAAAGACATAGCATGCTCTGGATTGGAAGAGTCAATATTATCAAAATGACTCTATTACCCAAGGCAATCTACAGATTCAATGCAATCCCTGTCAAATTACCAAGGACATTTTTCACAGAACTAGAACAAAATATTTTAAAGCTTGTTTGGAAGCACAAAAGACCTAGAATAGCCAAAGACATCCTGAAAAAGAAAAATGGAGCTGGAGGAATGAGGCTCCCTGACTTCAGAGTATACTACAAAGCTACAGTCATCAAAACCATATGATACTGGCACAAAGACAGAATTATAGATCAGTGGAACAAGATAGCCCAGAATTAAACCCACGCACATATAGTCAACTTATCTATGACAAAGGAGGCAAAAATATACAATGGAGAAAAGACAGTCTGTTCAATAAGTGGTGCTGGGAAAACTGGACAGCAACCTGTAAAAAAATGAAATTAGAGCATTTTCTTAACACTATACACAAAAATAAACTCACAATGGAAAAGACCTAGATATAAGACCAGATACTACAAAACTCTTAGAGGAAAACATAGTCCAAACACTCTCCAACATAAATGACAGCAAAATCTTCTCTGATCCACATCTTAGAGTAATGACAATAAAAACAAAAATAAACAAATGGGACTTAATTAAACAAAAGTTTCTGCACAGCAAAGGAAACCCAAAACAAAACAAATAGATGACCCACAGAATGGGAGAAAATATTTGCAAATGAATCGACTTACAAGGAATTAATCTCCAAAATTTATAAACACCTACAGCTCAATACCAAAAAAACAATTAACCCCACCAAAAAATGGGCAGAAGATCTAAATAGGCAATTCTCCAAAGAAGACATACAGATGGCCAAAAACCACCTGAAAATATGTTCAACATACTCATTTATTAGAGAATGCAAATCAAAACCACTGTGAAGTACCACCTTACACCAGCCAAAATGGCCATCATTAAAAAGTCTACAAACAATAAGTGCTGGAGAGGTTGTGGAGGAAACGGAACCCTATTATACTGTTGGTGGGAATGTAAATTGGTGCAAACACCATGGAAAACAGTATGAAGATTCCTTAGAAAACTAAAAATAGAATTACCATTAGATCCAGCAATCCCACTCCAGGGCATCTATCCAGAGGAAACCATGACTCGAAAAGACACATGTACTCCAGTGTTCACTGCAGCACTCTATACAACAGCCAAGTCATGGAAACAACCTAAGTGCCCATCGACAGAGGAGTGGATAGGGAAGAATTGGTACATATACACAATGGAATATTACTCAGCCATTAAAAGGAACAAAATAACAGTATTTATAGCAGCATGGATGGACCTAGAAATTATCATGAGAAGTAAAGCCATTCAGACAATGAGACACCAACATCAAATGCTACTCACATGTGGAATCTAAAAAAAGGACATAATATACTTCTTTGCAGAACAGGTACTGACTCACAGACTTTGGAAAACTTATGGTTTCTAAATGAGACAAGTTGGGGGATGGGAGGATGCACTGAGAGTTTGGGATGGAAATGCTATAAAATTTGGTTGTGATGATTTTTGTACACATATAATTGTAATAAAATTCATTAAGTAATTAAAAAAAATAAGATGTCTTCTAGAGGATTCTCATTCTCACTCTTTTGCTGTCCTTCAAGAAACAAGTTGCCAGGTTAGAACTTCCAAGGAAAAGGGCCCTGTAGCAGGCCACTGTGATAGCCTCTAAGAGCTGGGTGTCCCCTGGCTTATAGTCAGTCTAAAACCTGAGACTCTCAGAAGTATAACCTGAAAATGAATTCTGCCAACAACCTAAGTGCTCTTTGAAATTATCTCTTCTTCAATTGACCCTTCAGCTAAGTTAACTTAATTACAGCCCAGTTAAACCCTGAAACCAATAAAGTGATTATTCCATGTCTTCACTCCTGACTCACAAAAACTGTGAGATAAAAGTATAGTGTTTTAAGTTTCTCAGTTAGTGGTAATTTGTTACATAGCAACAGAAAGCTAATACAGGTATTGGTATTTGAAAGTAGGGTGCTTCTGCTAAAAATCCTGCAAATGTAGTGTTAGAACTGTTAAGTGGGTAAAGAATAGAATTTTGAGTAGCATGATAGAAAAAGCCTAAACTGCCTTGGGCAGATAGGACAAATCTAAATATAAAAGATGCTGGATTCACAAAGAAATCAGAAACTTATCACTGAAAACTAGAGTTTAGAGGGATCTTAGTAATGAAATAGTAGAATACTTAGTGCATTTCTCTCCTGCAATTATAAAATAAACCGAAGCTGAGGGTGTGACTCCACAACCTTTGATTCAAACCTCACAAAGACCAAAAAGGTAAGAGTTTCAGTCATGTAAAGGGCACTTACAGGAGACTAAGGCTGTTCCTCACAGATCATCTCAAATCCATCAGCCATAGTATTGTTACTAAGTCCAAGTTTGTACTACTCACTGCATGACAGGCCAGTAAATCAAGGGACAAGGTATTGGGGCAGGAATATCACCTCACTAGGAAATCGAGCAGACTAAGAAGATGGTGGGCAAGTATCCCAAAAAAACATCTTACCCAAATTAGAATTTAGATTTATTTTATACTAAAAAGGGAGGGGTAGTGCAGGTTGTTGCAAACTCTTGGTGTCAAAATCCTTTGTTCTTGCATCTGTCCATGTAAGTCTGGTCACAGTGTTCCTATAAACAACCATTCAAAGTCTAAGGGATGCCACAAAAGCAGTGCTTAGAGGGAAGTTCACAGCAATACAGGCCTTCCTCAAAAAAGAAGGAAAATCACAAATCGACAAATTAATCCACCACCTAAAAGAATTAGAAAATGAAGAAAAAAATAACCTAAACTCAGCAGGAGGAAGGAAATCACAAAGATCAGAGAGGAAATCAATAAAATAGAGATTCAAAAATCAATTGAAAAAAATCAATAAAACCAAGAGCTGGTTCTTTAAAAGGATAAACAAAATTAACAAACCTCTGGCCAGACTCACCAAAAAGAGGAGAGAAAAAAAAAACAAATAAACAAAATAAAAAATAAAAAAGAGAAATATCAGTGGATACCACAGAAATACAAAAAAGTAAGAAAATACTATGAACAATTATAAGCCAACAAATTTGACAATCCAGAAGAAATGGACAACTTTCTAGTGACATACAGCCAGCCAAAACTGAATCAAAAAGAAATAGATCAATTGAACAGACCAATCACTAGAAATGCAATTGAATATGTAATAAAAACACTCCCTACAAACAAAAGTCCATGACCAGATGGCTTCTAAGGCAAATTCTATCAACCATACAAAGAGGAATTTATACCCATCCCCCTTAAACTTTTCCAAAGGTTTGAAGAAGGAATACTTCCAAAGACATTCTGTGAAGTGACCATCACTCTAATACCAAAACCAGACAAAGACACTACCAAAAAAAAAAAAGAAAAAGAAAAAGAAAATTATAGACCAATATCTTTGGTGAATATAGACACAAAAATTTTCAACGAAATTTTAGCCAACTGAATCCAACAACATATAAAAACGATAATATACCACGACCAAGTGGGATTCATCCCATGTTCACAGGTATGGTTCAACATACATAAATCAATCAATGTCATACATTACATTAACAAAAGCAAAGTCAAAAACAACATGATCATTTCAATAGATGCAGAAAAAAAGCATTCAACAAAGCCCAACATCCATTCAAGATAAAAATTCTTACCAAAGTGGTATAGAGGGAACATACTCTAACATAATAAAAGCCATTTATGACAAACCCACAGCACATATAATATGCAATGGAGAAAAGCTGAAAGCCTTCCCACTAAAATCTGTAACAAGACAAGGAGGCCCACTCTCAGCACTTTTTTCAAGAGTGTTGGAAGTCCTAGCCACAGAAATCAGCAACAAACAAAATAAAAAGTATCCCAATTGGAAGAGAAGAGGTAAAATTGTCACTCTACGCACATGGCGATACTATATATAGAAAACCCTAAGGACTCCACACAAAAACTCCTGGAACTGATCAATGAATTCAGCAAAGTAGCAGGATACAAGATTAGTATACAGAAATCTGTTGCATTTCTGAATACTGAAAAGGAAATATTAGAGAAAGAATATAAAAATGCAATGCCTTTTAAAACCACACCCCCCAAAAATTAAATACCTAGGAATAAACTTGACCAAGGAGGTGAAAGACATATTCTGAGAACTATAAAGCATTAATCAAGGAAATTAAAGATGATTCAAAAAATGGAAAGCTATTCTATGCTCCTGGGTGAGAAGAATCAATATTGTAAAAATGGCCATGCTAACCAAAGAAATATACAGATTCAATGCAATCTCTTTCAAATTACCCATGACATTTTTCACAGAACTAGAACAAACAATCCAACTGTTTATATGGGACCATAAAAGACCCAGAATTGCCAAGGTAATCCTGCAGAACAAAACCCAAGCAGGAGGCATAACTCTCCCAGACTTCATGCAATATTACAAAATTACAGTGATTAAGACAGGGTGGTACTGGTACCAAAACAGACAAACAGATCAATGGAACAGAGCAGAGAACCCAGAAATAAACCCAGACACCTATGGTCAATTAATCTTTGACAAAGAAGGAAAGAATATAAAATGGGAAAAAGTCTCTTTAACAAGTGGTGCTGGGAAACTTGAATAGCCACATATAAATCAATGAAACTGGAACATACACTCCAAGCACACAAAGAAACTCAAAATGTCTCAAAGGGTTACACTTAAGACAAGACACCATGAAACTCCTAGAAGAGAACATGGGCAAAACATTCTCTGACATGAACCTTACAAATGTTTTTTCAGGTCAGTCTCCTAAGGCAACAGAAATAAAAGCAAAAATAATTCAATGGGACCTAATCAAACTAGCAAGCTTTTACAAACCAAAGGAAACCATAAAAAAAAGACAACTTATGGAATGGGAGAAAATAGTTTCAAATGATGACACTAATAAGGACTTAAAATCTCTAAAATATTCAAACAACATATTACAACTCAACAGAAAAAAAAAAAAAAAACCAACAGCACAATTGAAAAATGGGAAAAAGACCTGAATAGACATTTCTCCAAAGAAAATATGCAGATGGCCAACAAGTACATGAAAAAATGCTGAGCATCATTAATTATTACAGAAATGCAAATAAAATCACCCTGAGGTACCATCTCACACCAGTCAGAATGGCCATCATTAGCAAGTCAACAAATAATAAATACAGGAGAGGGTGTGGAGAAAAGGGTACCTTTCTACACTGTTGGTGAGAATGTAAATTGGTACAACCACTATGGAAAACAGTATGTAAGTGCCTCAGAAAACTAAAAGTAGAACTACCATATGACCTAGCATCCCACTCTTGGTCATATATCTAGACAACACTTTCCTTGAAAAAGACACGTACGCCCATATGTTCATGGCAGCACTATTCAAAATAGTCAAGTTACGGAAACAACCTAAATGTGCATCAACAGATGACTGGATTAAGAAGAAGTGATATATATACACAATGGAATACTACTCATTCCATTAGTTCCATAAAAAAGAACAAAATAATGCCATTTGCAGCAACATGGATGGAACTAGAGACTCTCATACTAAGTGAAGTCAGAAAGAGAAAGACATATCATATGATATCACTTATATCTGGAACCTAATATATGGCAAAAAAGAACCTTTCCACAGAAAAGAAAATCATGGGCACGGAGAACAGATATGTGGTTGCCAAGCGGGAGGGGGAGGGAGTGGGATGGACTGGGAGTTTGGGGTTAATAGATGCATTTGGAGTGGATAAGCAATGAAATCCTGCTGTATAGTACAGGCTACTATATCTAGTCACTTATGATGGAACATAGTGGCAGATAATGTGAGAAAAAGTATATATATGTATATATATATATATACACATATATATGTATAACTGGATCATTTTGCTGTACATTAGAAATTGACAGAACACTTTAAATCAACTATAACTGAAAAAATAAAAATCATAAGACAACTCCAAGACAATTGTTATTTTCTATTCTGCAACTTTTGATTATACTTTTATAGGTCAAGTGGGAGGCAGAATTTTGAGAATGAGCTACCATGTATATTTCAGGTTAGAGGCAACATACTTTTACAAAGATGAAGAGCAAACATGACTAAGCACAGGCAAAAGAGCACAAAGCTTAGAGCTAAAGGAACAGATTCAATATCAACTCAGCTTTGTGTTTCTCTGTTAGGATAGGACCTCTACAAAGCTTAAAGGCATTGTTCTTCTGTAAGAGCCAAAGACAGAGCACTCTCTGAAAAATATCATGAATGTGGTTTTCATCTAATGGAGTGGACTTTAATGAAATACACAAGTGACAGATAAAGTTCTGGAAAAAATTATTTTAGCTACTGATACACATGTATTAAAATTTCTCCCTATGATTCTAGATGTTTTCCAATATTACTGCCTCAGTTTTTAACCTTAATTATTTAGAAAGGCTTTCTGATTTCCTTATAGAGTAACAAAGAGCAGAAACACAAAGAATTTTGTTTCTGATTTCTGTAAATTCAATTTAAATTTTACAAATTAGGTGCCTCGTTAGTGCAGTTGGTAGCATATCGGTCTCATAAATTTTATGTTAATATGTAGTCAATATTTTCAAATGACCCTTCTTAAAGAAAAAAAAAATGTTGCATAAAATGTTAGAATCGATTGGTCCAGCATAGGTTCCTAGGGATAGATCATAGAAGGATAACGGTCTCTACATTTTATCCAATCACCCTCACCATCCCTAACTTTCTGGTAAGAACCTTTCATGTATGTATCTATTAATCACAAATTTGTAATATTCTTTTAAACCTATTTATGTTTTAATCTACTACCTTTTCAGCATAATGAGTTCTTCTTGTATTTTATTTACAGCATACATTTATACTTCTTTTAATTTGTTCTCCCATTTAAAGTGCTTCTGTAAGGGTCAAGGGATAAAGAAATCTGAACTGTGTGTGGATAAAAGAGGCATGGCCTTACTCTCATTTTATACTTTGCGAGCTTGGTTTAGATAATACTTCTTATTAATATGACAATGAAAAAGTTTTTAAATGCATCAGGAATTTCCCAGAAAAGAGACACTTTAAATCTTTGGGTACCAAATCATCTGATGTCATTCCTTCTTACATGCATATAGTTGTACACTACAGTGGCTACTTTATTTAAATTACATAGGAGAGTGCCATTTAAGCCATAAGTACAACTTTACATAATTCAACTTAGTTTAAACATCTTGCTAGAGGATCAGTAATCAAATTTAGCTTCAGGACATATTGTACACTAATACAAAAGCTCTATATGCACAGTAAAGATTATACTACAAATGGGGTTCCTATTTTACTATTTGATGAATGATATGTCACAAAGTGTCACATGATTCCATAATAAAATAAAATATATTATTATAATGCATCTGCCCAGAAGGATAAAGTTAATCTTGCCAAGAGGACTTGAACTCTCAAATTCTAGAATTAAGTAAGTTGCATCAGGGCTTGTTCTTTAAGTTCTTAGAATGGAAGAAAATACATGTGGGCATCCAAATCAGGTCTCCCAACTGCATTAGGCTTCCAAAACTGTGCCTTCTAGATGTTACATCACTTACGTTAAATATTACTTTATAAAATGCATAGTTAGTTGTGTTTAAACCATTAAAGTAGCTACTCCTATCAAACTCAGCATAAAACTCCACTCATGAGCAAATACGTGCAGTAGTTTAGATTTAAGTAGCAGTGATGGTCTACCTAACCCAACCACAAATTGCTTTAAAATAATAAACTTTATCCTTTACCCATCTCATTTCAATTAAAGCTTTCTAAAAAGAAAGTATTATCTCCACAAGGGTAAGGATCAAAATAAAAATATAGGAGTCATAAGATGGCTGAAATTAATTTAGGGGATTACATCAAGTTGGACCGGAACAAATGAGCCACCAAATAGGGATGCTTCACCAGAAGAAAAACTATAATCAATCCACATGTATGCCAGACATGTTGTAGAGAGGGATAGTGGTGACATGTGTGGCTAATTAGTAAACTTATCCTCCAGGTGAAAACTGGAGAATAGCTTGAACACAAGTCTAATTTTTAATTTTATGTTAAATTAATTTTCAAAATTTAGTTTATTGATTTGT
Source organism: Catagonus wagneri (assembly GCA_004024745.2). NCBI lineage: Eukaryota > Metazoa > Chordata > Mammalia > Artiodactyla > Tayassuidae > Catagonus > Catagonus wagneri. The sequence continues at coordinate 5,988,785 of PVHT020000521.1, forward strand.
AAAGAGAGCCTAAACAATACAGATTGATAATGATTAATTTAGGTTCTCATTTTTAAAGAAAAAAATCATTTTTACTGCCTTCTAATTCTGTCTATCAGTAATCTTACCCAGTATGGTCAATAATATCTTTCTAACATATGAGGACAAAATGAAGCCTCACATGTTTTTATGGTTTGCATTATTTACATTGTATACTTTAAATATATATCTTGGAATATAAATATCAAAGCTTTGCTATTTCTGAAAACGTAGAGACTAAAAATAAGAAACACAGTCATCTGGAATAATTGTTGGAGTAGGAACTCTGAGATGAAAAATCATGATTGACTAAAAGAAGGCATTTAGAATAAAAGTATTTAACAATGGCATCACTATTGTGATGCTATTAATAACAGACAATTGGGAAAGAGTTCATAATGACTTAATCTCTAGTCCATTAACTTTTATGAATTTAATAAAAATCTATTAAAATGAAAATATGCCACAATGAAATTACCAACCTCGGATTTGCTTATTTTTGATGAGTTTCTAGAATGTATTCCAGTATGAATTTCTACCATCTAAGTGGACTGTGAAACAAATTGCTTTATTTACTATTATCCCAGTTTTTTTTTTTTAGCTCGTGTCTTTTAGTTATTTGTAGACGTCAATAGGCAGTATAACGAAACAGTATTACAGAAACTTCAAATTATTTTCTCTGAATTTGTAGAAAACTAGCTATTGTTTAATGAACCCTGATGCTGCAGTTACTGACAGATAACTCTTCCTTATTTAAAAGTACTTGGCCTTTTGCTACTGTAAAAACCATAAGGCTAAACATATATTTTCAAATGATTTTTTAATATAGTGAAACAGCTATTCAAATGCATTAGAATGATAGGTTGTTGTTTAGGGGAAATTGTGATCACAACTACTGCTTTCCAAGCTCTAAGTAAGCTGGGTTAGCAGCAGCTATGCTGAGGGAAAAACATCCTTAGTATATTTTCTATTCATTCACATTAAGTAGTAGTCCCTGATTACACATGTACTTTAACAAAGGGTATATTATTTTCTCTGAGCATGGTATAAATGTTTTCCTGCTTATGTTTGTAGATATAAATTTTTTACTGCTAGAAATCTGAAATTTTTCCCCCACCTTAACATATTGACATTAGATTTTTACAATATATGTTTCCAAAAGTTTATTTGCTACCTTGGTATCATTCCCTCCAAAATACAGATATTTTCCATGAATTATCTTTTATTGGAAGTCTAGCACTGATTTCTCTAGGATAGAACATTTTTTTTAAAGTAGCATTTTAAATACAGCATGATTTGGATGAGATAGTAAATTTTATTATCAAATTAGTTTATTCATTGAAACAATCTTACTGCCTTCGGAATAGCCTCAATACACATGAAATTTCAATATGCAGTTGACCTTTGAACAATGCAGGAGCCAGGGGGCTGACCCTTTGCGCTGTTAAAAATCAGCTATAATTTTACAGTTGGCCTTCCCTATCTGCAGTTCTGCATCCTGCAATTTAACCATCTATGGATTGTGTTATCGTGTAGGAGATTTTTATTGAAAATCTGCATAAATATGGTCCTTTGCGGTTTAAACCCATGTTGTTCATGAGCAACTGTATATTTTCTGAGGAGTTAGAAATGTCTGTGTGATTAAACAGAAAGTAACACGTACAGTAAAAGAAGAGAATGAGGCTTATTTCAGTAAGAAAAAAATAGAAACTTTTTTCACTGAGCTTAAAGGGTGTTCTTAAGGTAATCCACTTTTAAAGAAATGGTACAGGAGTGTCTGCTGTGGCTCAGCAGGTTAAGAGCCTGACGTAGTGTCCATGAGGATGCTGGTTAAATCCCTGGCCCCTCTCAGTGGCTTAAGGATTAAGCATTACAGCAACCTGCTGCTTAGGTCGCAGGTATGGCTCAGATCCAGTGTTTCTGTGGCTGTGACTTAGGCAGGCAGCTGAAGCTCTGATTCATTTTGAACCCTAGCCTGGGAACTTCCATATGCCATGGGTGTGGCTATAATAAAAAAATAAATAAAAATAAAAAAGGAAAAAAGAATAGGAAAAAATAAATGGTAGAGATGGCTTTTTCTTTCCCCAGCTCTATGGGTTTGTGTCCTAGGAACGTTTTTTTTTTTTTTTTTTTTTTACTTCTTATGTTCACACCCCACAGCTTATGGAAGTTCCTGGGACAGGGGTCAGATCAGAGCCACAGAGCCACAGCTGGGGCCTAAGCCACAGCCAATGCAACACTGGATCTAAGCCGGGACTGTGACTTTAGCTGCAGCTTGCTGCAACGCTGGATGCTTAACCCACTGAGCAAGGCCAGGGATGGAACCGCATCCTCACAGTGATAATGACTGGTTCTTAACCCGCTGAGCCACAATGGGAATTCCCTAGGGTCTTTTGAAATGTAAGTATTTAAGTGAGAATAAACGCGATGACAGTGTATTTTAACTGTCACTGTAAATGTTGATAGTAAACATCAAGTACAGATATAAGCAATACAATAAAAAAAGGGTAACATAACAATCCAAATAATAGTAATAGGAAGAATAAAAGAAGAGACAGTACAACAAGGGTTATAGTGCTTAACAATGATTTAAAACTGATTATCTGTCAGGCAACAGAAAAGTCACTTTCTCTGTAATGTTATTAAATTATAAAAATCAGAGAGACAAATCTGAACACATTTTCAAGAGGTAGCATACTTAATTTAGAAATACAAATTATGTAAATGATTAGGTTACTACCTTTCTCACAGAGAATGAGAGAGAGATAAGAAAGAAGAAATTTGGTAAATTTAGTACTGAAATTTGTTAAATTCAGTACTAAAATTAGAGAGCAGATGACGAATAGGGCTTCATTTGCTCCTTCAGAATATTACAGGGACCACAAGTTTGGATTATGCTTATAATACAATATCTGGGTGTATTAAAATCCTCTATGTCCAGGAAAGTAAGGAATCTGGGAACTGGGAACCTTGCATCTACATTCGGCCTGCATTCAGATAAGTCTCTAAGGCTAAAATGAATGTAGTGCCACCGAGCAAAGAGGAATCTTCCTGAAAGAAACGAAGTTTGACAAGAATGCTAGATAAATTTTAGCAGATGGAATAGGAATACAGTTGTCCTTCCATAGATATTTTTATATACACTTCTTGATTTGACAGTTAAGTAAGTTGCACTGAACCAAAAAGCTAGTAAGGGGCCAAACCAGGATTTAGATCTCACTTTTCTTTCCTGGGAGACTGGATATAGTTCCTTGTGTTGTACAGTGGGACCTCACTGCTTATCCATTCTAGAGGTAATAGCTTGCATCTACTAACCTCAAACTCATAGTCCATCCATCTCCCAGGGTAGGCCATGTTGGAAATGAATTCATTTCTGGCGCAGCAGAAATGAATCCATCTGGGAACCATGAGGTTGCTGGTTCAATCTCTGGCCTTGCTCAGTGGGTTAAGGATCCGGTGTTGCTGTGAGCTATGTTGTAGTTTGCAGACGTGGCTCATATCTGGCATTGCTGTGGCTCTGGCATAGGCCAGAGGCTATAGCTCCAATTAGACCCCTATCCTGGGAACCTCCATATGCCGTGGGTGCAGCCACAAAAGGACAAAAAGACAAAAAAAAAAAAATAATAAAGAAATAAAAATATATATATGTATGTATTATATATGTAACTGAATCACTTTGCTGTACAGCAGATATTGGCACAACATTAAAAAATCAACTATACTTTAATTTTTTTAAAAATTTAAAAATTCATGGAAATGAATGTTATAAACTCTAATATTAAAATAATTTTAGAAATTTAAATGTACAGTTATAGTACAATCATAAATTTATGTAATCATCTTTACCACTACCAGAACTTACCAAATTAGAAAATAGTTTTTTAAGTCCACATAGTAAAATATGCAAATTCAAAGTGAGAATTCTTATACTCTCAAGTATGTAGTAATATCTTTTGAAAAAAATAGATTTTTATTTGGAAAATGGCAGCTCTAATCTTCCAATTCAGTATTGATTATCCTCTATTGTTTATTTACTGTCATTTTATTTTTTGCCCATGAAGGAAAATTCCTTTAAGAATTAAATATGTTGTTGTATAAAGTTCTCTTAGAAAATAAGAGCATTACAAATGAGGCCCATGATTATGCTACTTGTAATATTTATCCCTGAAATCATTTAAATACCTTTCATAATAAAAATCTTTTTATACATTATACCTCATTTAACAGCCATTAACACATCGTCCATCTCAAATCAAGTGTACCTACTAATAGTGACTTAATTTTATTTCTTATTAGATGTGGTTTTACATTATCAGTGATCTTATATCAAGTCTATGAAGTTTAATAAGAAAGGCTTCTGCAAAATGTGTTACTCATTCCTTGATAAGCCATTTAGGTGCTAAAAAAATTGTTTAAAAACAATTAAGTTTAGAATATAATAACTGCAAAATCTATCCAAGATAAAATACAAAATTAAATGCTTATAAATCTAATTTCAAAGGTTAAATTAAGAGGAATTTATAGCACTTAAAAATGCCAAACATATTAAAAAATAAAATGTAGGAAATTTATTATGAGTGCATATAATAGATAAAACCAGCTATATGTATATTTCAAGGTTTTATCCCAACACACATGCATTCTCTCTAGAAATTCTGCAAGAATAATTGAATCAAGACCAATTGCTGAGAAATTAAAAAAAAAAATAGAACACGGGTCTATTGCACAAATCCAATTTATCACTAAATATTTGTTTTATTTTGATACAGTTTTTATTAATTATAATTGTTAGTTGATAGCATATAGAAATTTATTGCTTTTCATCTTTTACTCTGCTACTTTACAAAATTTGCTTATTAGTTCCAATTGCTGTTATCTATACTTTTTAGTAGGTTTCGTAGATTTCTTAGGATTTTATGTCCCTGCTTATGTAGCCTGCATTAAATAATGTTTTCTTTGTTATTTTCTATGTCATTTATATATTTTTCTAGTCAATTTGAAATTGACGCCTTTTATTTATTTTATTGTTCCTTTATTCTGTTTATTTGGTGAATTACATTAATTTCTTAGACAAACCATACTTGTTCATGGCATGTTGTTTCACATGTAGCTGGAATTGTATATAAATGGATTTCAGTAGCAAAATTAGAGAATTTTAGCAAACTGAGGTTTCTATTTTTTTCTGTCTTTGTTCATAAGAGATATTCTTCTGTAGATCAGTTTTGTTATTTCATTTTTTATGGCTATTATTCCATTGTGTATATGTACCACTTTTCTTTATCCATTCCTCTGTCAAAGGACATTTAATTTATTTCAATGTCTTGGCTATTGTAAATAGTGCTCCAATTAACATTGGAGTGCATGCATTTTTTTCAAATCATGGTTTTCTTCAGCTATATGCCCAGGAGTGGGATTGCAGTGTCATATGGTAGATCTATTTTAGTTTTCTTAAGGAACCTCAGTACTGTTTTCGATAGTGGTTGTACCAATTTACATTCCTGCTAACCCTGTAGGAGGGTTTGCTTTTCTCCACACTCTCTCCAGCATTCACTGTTTGTGGACTTTTTGATGATGGCATTGTAGTTTTAATTAGAATTTTGCTAATAATTAGTGATGTTGGACATCATTTCATGTACTTTTCAGCCATCTGTCTGTCTTGGTCGGAGAAAAATCTGTTTAGTCCTTATGTTTATTTTTTAATTGGGTTGTTTGTTTGATATTGAGCTGCATGAGTTTTTGTATATTTTAGAGATGGATTCCTCATTGGCAGCTTCATTTGCAAATATTTTCTCCCTTTCTGTGAGTTGTCTTTATGTTTGTTTTATGGTTTCCTTTCCTGTGCAAAATCTTTTAAGTTTCATTGGGACCCATTTCTTTATTTTTGTTTTTATTTTCATTACTCTGAGGTTGATCCAAAAAGATATTTTCATGGTTTATGTCAAAGAGTGTTCTACCTAAGAATTCCTCTAAAGAATTTTATCGTATCAGGTTTTACATTTAGGTCTTTAATCCATTTTGAGTTTATTTTTGTGTATGGTTTAAGAGAATGTTCTAATTTTATTTTTTTACATGTGGCTGACCATTTTTCCCAGCACCACTTATTGAGGAGGCTCTTTCTCCACTGTATAATCTACTCTCCTTTGTCACAGATTAGTTGATCATACATGCATGGGCTTTTTATGCTATTCCATTAATCTATATTTTCGTTTCTGTGCCAGTACCATACTGTTTTGATGACTAGCTTTGTAGTATAGCCTGAAGTCAGGGAGCCTGATTCCTCTAGTTCTGTTTTTCTTTCTCAGGATTGCTTTGGCCATTTGGGACTTTTTGTGTTTCCATACAAATTTAATTTTTTTTGTTGTTCTAAATGTCATTGGTTATTTGGTAGAGATTGCACTGTAGTTTGCCTTTAGGAGTAGAGTCATTTTGACAATATTGATTCTTCCAGTCCTTGAACAAGGTATATCTTTCCATCTGTTTGTATCATCTTCAGTTTCTTTAATCAGCATCTTATAGTTTTCACAGTATAGGTCTTTTGCCTCCTTGGGCAGGCTTATTCCTAGATATCTTATTCTTTTTAAAGCAATGGTAAATGGGATTTTTTCAATTCTCTTTCTGAACTTTTGTGGTTAGTGTATAGGAATGTAAGAGGTATCTGTGTATTAATTTTATATCCTGCAACTTTACCTAAATCATAGATAAGCTGTAGTAGTTTACTGGTAGCATTTTTAGGATTTTCTATATATAGCACCATCTCATATGCAAGTAGTGATGGTTGTACTTCTTTTCCAATTTGATTCCTTTTATTTATTTTCTTCTCTGATTGCAATGGATAGGATTTCCAAAACTATGTTGAATAAAAGCAGTGAGACATTTTTCCTTATCTTATTTCTGATCTTAAAGGAAATGCTTTCAGCTTTTTACCATTGAGTATGATGTTAGCTATGAATCTGTCTTAAATAGCCTTTATTATGTTGAAGTAGGTTACCTCTCTGGTCACTTTCTTGAGGTTTGTATCATAAACGGATGTGGAAATTTTTCCAAAAGTTTTTCTGCATATATTGAGATGAACATTATGTATTTATGATTCAATTTGTTAAAGTGATATATCACACTAATTGATTTGCAGATATTGAATAACTCCTTATATGCCTGAGGTAAATTCCACTTGATTATGGTGTATGATCTTTTTAAGATATTGTTGCTTTCAGTTTGCTAGTATTTTGTTGAAGATTTTTTACTATATTTATTTATTGATATTGGTATGTAATTTTCTTTTCTGTGATATCTTTGTCTAGTCTTGTTATCTCGGTGATGACCACATAGAATAAATTTAGGAGTGTTCCTTCCCCTACAATTTTTTGGAATAGTTTTAGAAGGATAGACTTCTCCTATATGTGTTTGATAAAACTCACCTATGAGGCCATCTGGTCCTGAACTTTGGTTTGTTGGGAGGTTTTTTTTTTTTTTTTTGTCTTTTGTCTTTTGAGGGCCACACCTGCAGCATGTAGCATATGGAGGTCCTCAGGCTAGGGGTCAAATCAGAGCTGTGCTGCCCACCTATGCTACCACCACAGCAACGCTAGATTGGAGCCACGTCTACCACCTACACCACAGTTCATGGCAACACTGGATCCTTAACCCACTGAGTGAGGCCAGGGATCAAGCCCACAACCTCATGGTTCCTAGTCAGATTCATTTCCACTGCGCCATGACGGGAACTCCTGATGGGAGTTTTTTAATCATGTTTCAATTTCAGAACCTGTGATTGGTTTCTTCATAGTTTCTATTTTCTCCCAGTTCAGTCTTGGAAGATGATACCTTTCTAAGAATTTACCCACTTATTCTAAGTTGTCCATTTTGTTGACTGATACTTGCTTATAGTATTCTCTTATGATCCTGTGTAATGTAGAGTTTGTAATATCTTTGTCCAGTTTTGATATTAAGATATTTTAGATTAAGTGAGCATTTTTAGTACTTCATATCATCTATTATTTTATTAGTTAGTTTATGTATTTATTATTTATTTTTATAGCATAGAACTAGAGAAACTGGAAATTAACAAGAGTAGAGTGAGTATTTTACCCAGGAACCCACATTTTCTAAAACTATAGCCCAAATATTTTTATATATGAGTGGGTATAAACAAAATAGTATAAATACCAGAGAGAATGAGGGTCAGGGGAAAATTAGCAGTGAATTCTGTTTTCCATTTTGATCTCTGAGAAAGATCATGAAACATGGGGTCATACTCTTGTATTCAGATCTGTAGGGTAGGGTAGCAATAGTTGGAATTTTTAACATTGAATTTGCATATTTGGCCATGGTGAATAAAAATCTACTGTAAGTTTACTGGTCTTTGTCAGGTAGTGGCATTCCTGAGAAGACAAGCATATAGGGGAAAACCCAGATTTGAGTTTGGAAGCTATGGATAGCCACTTTTGGAGTTTAACTCCTATAGTGGGTAGAGAACAAGAAAATAAAGAAGGTAAAGAATTTCTGAAACACTATATATTTATTCCAAATATACTACACTGTGATATATCATAACTAAGAATAAGTGAATTGGATGAGAAGTCACACTATTAGTCTGAAAGTACCATGTAGGATACAATAAATTGTTCTTTTCTAGACAGATTATGGCCTCAAAAGTAAAGATAAACTAAGTTTTAAAAAAATTCCTTTTCACATTTGCATGGCAGTCGTAAATCATAACTCTTTGCATGTAGAATCCATATATGGTTAAATAACCGTAATCTATTCTAAAGATATTTTTCTCTATACAGCCTATACTCAATACTTTAACTGTCAGGTTATATTGTAGAGTTTATTTGATACTTCATCCAAAGCAAATAGCAATAGAGGAAACAATTCACAGTAATCTAGATTATGCAGTCATAAAACGGAGCATCTGAAAATTTGACTTGGCAAGCAATTATCATATGTATTTTTGCATAACAGATAGTCCTCTAGTTTACAAACAGATTGAGTTCCAAAAGTTCATTTGCTAGATTTTTAAAACTCAGAAGATATTTTCCCTCTAGGAATAATGTTGGATATGGTGATTATGTAATTGCACAAGACCGAAAAGCCCATCTAATTCATAATTCATTAGATTTAGTTTAATAAATTTTTATTGAACACTTATTGTAGGCACCGTTTGTATTTGCCTCTGAAGATACAAAGATTTATAATCTTGAATTCAAAAAACATGATATATGTGAATTATAAATGTGTATATGAAGTATAGAAGTATTTATTAAGCACCTAGTTTAGATGCTGGGAATGTATATAAGCAAAACGTGGGTTTGTTTTTTTAAGGAGCATGCTTTGAAGTAGAGGGAGAATGGACACTAACTTGACTAAGCTAAGCATGACTGAAATGGTATTGTAAGGAAGGCTCTGAATGCAGTAAATGTTAATAAGAGAGGACACTGCCTTGTTTGGTGGGTGATTCCCAGGGAAAGCTGATATACAAAGAATTTTGGGGGTTTACCTGAACTAATCTGTTGGAAGAGTGGGAAGAGAATGATTTCCTGGCATAAATAGTAGTTCTTAGGGAGAGAATAAATTTAGAGGAGTTTCAGCAGTTTCATGTCTTGGGTTGACTACACATAAATAATGAACAAATTGATGAAATATACATAAGTCAGGATTGCCTTATAATTAGGTTATGTTGCATAAGTACTTTACAAAATCTAGCTTAGCTGAAAAACATTCCAATTAGGTGTCCTATTATATTCCCAGAAGAAAATATGCTTCATAATGGTTTGCCAAAAATCCTGATCCATTACATGGGAATAATTGGAAAGTAATTTTCACCTTGTTTCCTGTTTTTTTTTATCATTATTATTCCTGAATAGAACCTCCTGTGAATGAGCCATGATTTCACTGTCAAATGTAATCTAGGCTATGCACTATACTGTTGTCATATTATGAACAATTTGCCAAGGCAGTGTGCTTCATGTGTTACATTGTGTATCAATGTTTCCACTGTGAGTCACAACTCCCTCTGTCCATACTCCTCTGACACTGACTCTGGGGTTGGCCCTAGGACTTCCTTTGGCTAACAGGATACTAGCAAATGTGACACAAGAAGGAATTTGACAGACACTCACACAGAGGGAGTTGTCCTCTCTTACAGCTGGAAATTCTTCCCCTGACTAGTGAATAAACCAGGATTAGCCTGCTAAAAACCTGTAGTCCAACCATTAGCCAGCCCCAGCGGCCACACATGTATATATAGGTCCACCTTAGAATATGTAGCCTCATTTGAGCCACCAGGTAATTCAGTCAGATGAGAGCAGCAGAACAGGTCAACTGCATTTAGCACAAGATGCTAACCAACATGATTGTGAACTGTCAGTTACTTAGGCCGCCATATCTTGGCATGATTGATTATATGAGGGTATTTACAAAGATGTTTGGAAAAATCAAATGACCCATTTTCCAGAATGCAATATTTTATGGATTCACAAGCTATCTTACAAATGAATAAAGTAAAAAAATATGTTATCTGGTGCACCACTAATAAAACATCTATTCCCTGCTATAGCATGAACTTTCTGAGAATTTCATAAATATATTAGTATGTCACGCAATTTATTTGTTCACTCAGGCTTCATCCTTCCACTCATTAACTTAATATTTATTGAATAGCCACCACAAGTCATACACTGCATGAAGTGCTTTGAGTACAAAGGCAAACAAGACATTACGTCTCTGTCTTTGGTCTTCCCTTCCATCAGGGAGGAGTCAAATACAAATAGATGTGCATTTATACAACAAGGTAAATGGGTTGTGAAGATCAGGTATCCCTTGGGACAAAGGCTTCCAGAGATGACTTCCTAGAAAAAGGGATATTTCAGCTAAATTTACCGCCAGGGAGTCTAAGCTTTTAACCATTTACATATGTAGCTCAGATCATTATAAAATGACTGTGTTATAAGTAGCAATGATTTATTACATTGGTATTTTAGCTTCAATGTTAATAAATTGAAAATGAAATGGAAGATCTTTTCTGTCTTTACTCATCAGGCTTGGATTTAGGACATCCAAAAAATCCTCACAATTTATTTAAAAGTTCTGTATTGACACTCAGATTTCTCTTGAATGTTAAGATTAGTATATGAAATTCTACAAATATCCTGATGCCATTTATTTCCAGATATAAAATCTTATACAGAAGCTTGAAACCATGATGACAAACCAGACTCAGCAAATCAATGGAGGAAGTCAAGCTTTAAATAGGCTAGCCACAGTGAGACCAAAACTTTCTTCTGTACTTGGGCTGCCAATAATAAACTCTAATCAAAATTGCAATGCTATTATTGGGAAAGGAAGGGTGCCATCCACATTCTTGGCCTCCCTGGACTACTTTCACCCAATAGGTTTCATTTTGTTCATTTTCTTACAATATCCGTATTTTTGTCAAAACGTATAATGATCATCATGATTTTCAATAGCATGGAATTGTCATAGGTTTAAAAATGTCTCATGATACATTATCATCATGTTTATTTCATAATGTTCCCGCATGGAACTTTTAAGATTTTACATATGCATCTCTCTCAAAAAAAAACTAAGTAGAAACAGTTCAGAGCACCCACTGTGGCATAATAGGTTAAGAATCCAAATGCAGTTACTCATGTCCCTGCGGAGGTATGGCTCACTTCACTGTGGAGCTGCAGGTTCAACCCCTGGCCCTGGTGCAGTGGGTTAAAGGATCAGGCATTGCTGCAGCTGTGACTCAAATTCAATCCCTAACCCAGAAACTTTCATATGTTGTGTATGTGGCCAAAAAAAAATAACAAAAATAAACAAATAGAAACAGTTCAATAAGCATATGGAAGTATACTTTACCAATTTAAAGGATATATATATATATATATATATGTACATATGTACATATGTTTTTTTCTAATAAATCTCAAATAGGATTATAATATATATGTACATAGTCATATGCATTGCATAAATACTTATTTTACTCAGCTGTGTACAGATAAAACACATTATTACCTGAACAAAAATAGGCAAAGCTTATATTTAAATATTTCATGTTTGTTATGGAATTCAAATTCTAAGGTCATTTGTGCCCTTGAAATCTATTTTTCAGTTTTTCCCAATTCCTAAGTTATTACCAGTTAATTCTTATCAATTACCTATCTTTCCTCAATTCTTTCTAGGTTTAATATCTGTATCTATCCAAATCCTTTCTCAGTCACCATAAATGTGTGTGATTGTGTGTGTATGAAAGAGAAATACAGAGAAAGAAATAGAGAGAGAGAATAATCAGTAACCAGAAGGCTAGAAAAGAGACAGCAATGAGGTAATGTCACTGGTAAAACACTGCATTACCTTTTCAACAAATTTGCAATAATGGACATCCACATATAAAAAATATGAACCATATCTAAACCTCATTCCATATAAAAAATTAGATCATAATGGATGCTACATATAAATAGAAAATAATATATAAGGCTTTTAGAAGAAAATATAAGAAAAAATCTTCATGATTAAGAGTTAAGTAAATACTTTCTGACATGACATCAAAACCATATTCCTTATAAAATTTAATACAGTGGACTTTATAAAAATTGAAAATATTGCCCTGTGAAAGATACTGAGATAATGAAAATATAACAAAAAGATCACTACAGACAGAGAAATAAATATCCAATAAAAATCTTGTGTTAAGAACGTATGGGAGTTCCCATCATGACTCCTCAATTAGTGAACACAACTAGCATTCATGGGGACACAGGTTCGATCCCTGGCCTCGCTCAGTGGGTTAAGGATCCACTGTGCTGTGGGCTGTGGTGTAGGTCACAGACATGGCTTGGATCCTTCATTGCATTGCTGTGGCATAGGCCAGAGGCTACAGTTCTGACTGGACCCCTAGCCTGGGAAGCTCCCTAGACAGGTGCAGCCCTAAAAGTCAAAAAAAAAAAAAAAAGGAAAGAATATATATTACTTTAAAAATGCTACAGTAAGAAACACAACTCAATTTTTGCAGAAACTGACACAACACTAAATCAACTATACTCTAATAAAATAAAAAAAACAAAAACAGAGAAAAGACATGAATACTTTACAAAAGAGGCTATACTGATAGCAAATATAAACATGAAAAAATATTCAAAATTATTGGGAAATACAAGAATGCAAATTAAAACCACAATGAAATATTTTTACAACAATCTTAAAGTAGCTAAAATTAACATTTTAAAAAAGAACATTAAGCAAAAAGAAAAAGGTCAAGTGTTGGTGAGGGTGTGGATCAACTGGAACTCTCATACATTGCTGATAGAGAAATCAAAGTATTGAGATGAACTGGAAAATAACCTGAAATTTCCTCATGAAGTTAAATTTACACTTAACTGCAGTGACCTTGAAATCTCACTTCAAGGTAATTCCCCCATGTATATTAAAACATTTTCACACAAATCTGTGCATGGATAATAGCTCCATTCATAATTGCCCACAACCAGAAACAACCCAAATGTTTCTCAATAAATGAATGAATAAGCAGACTGTAGTTGTTCCATACAAAAGGATAATACTGAGCAATAAAAGGGAGCAAACCATTGATTCACATAACTTGTATACATTTAAAGTGAAATACTATTGTCTCCAACTATAGTATAGTTATATACTATATGATTTCAAAATGATCAAATGATGGTGAAGTAGAACAGATGACTGCCAAGCATTCAGGGTCAAGGAGAAATGTAAAAAAAGGCAGCATGAAGAATTTTGGGGGATGATAGAAATGTCAACTATACTGATTGTGGTAGTGGTTACATAAATTTAGAAATTTTAAAATTCAGAGAACTGTATACCAAATATGGGCAGTGTTATTTATATAAGAAAAATAAAACAGCAGAATTTTATATTTTTCAAAGACTTGAGGTTTGTTCATTCCTCCATATTATTACATATACATCAACTTCCTTACTACATTCTGGCTTTTCAAAGGGTAGAAACCATGCCATTATTTTTCACATAATTTCAAATTTAGAACAGTTTAGATTTACAGAAAAATTGTGAAGATAGTTACTATACATGATTTTTCTTAGTTTTGACTTCTTATATTAATGTGGCACATTTGTTATAATTTATAAACCAATATTGATACACTGTTGTCAACTAAAGTACACACTCTATTTAATTTTTTAAAAAATCTAATATCCTTTTTCTGTTCCAAGATTTCATCTAGTATATCACATGACATTCAGTCATCGTGTCTCTTTAAAACCCTCTTGGAGGTGTTCTCTTTCTGGCTCAGTGATAACTAACCTGACTAGGATCCATGAGGATGTGGGTTCGATCTTCAGCCCCACTCAGTGAGCTAAGGATCTGGGGTTACCATGAGCTGTGGTGTAGGTCGGAGACACGGCTTGGATCTGGCATTGCCGTGACTGTTGTTTAGCTGGCAACTGGAGTTCTGATTCTACCCCTAGCCTGGGAACTTCCATATGTTGTGGGTGCAGCCCTAAAAAGCAAAAAAAAAAAAAAATCCTCTTGGATAGGATTTATCAGACTTTCCTTGTTTCTGACGACCTTAAGAGTTTTAAGGGTTAATGGTCAAGCATTTTGAAGAATAATTTTCAGTTGAGACCTGTCTGCCATTTATCTTGTAAATAGACTAGGGTTATAAGTTTTTAGGAGGCAGATCATAATGGTAAAATGTAATTATCATCACATCATATCTAGGTACATACCATCAACATGACATATTATTGTTGATGTCAACCCTAAACAATTGGCTAAAGTAGTGTTTGTCAGAATTTTCCACTGTAAAGTTAATGTCTTTGCCACCTTTTCCATACTTTACTCTCTGAAGTTATTGTTTAAGGAGTGACTAGTTACGCACTATCTCATAGAGCTAAGTAACTGCAGAAATTATTTCGAATCTTTCTGCATGGGAGATCTGTCTATTTCCCACACTTAATTATTTAGTCAATCATCTATTTATATAGTGTGGACTCAGGGATATTTATTTCATAATTTGTATTATAATCTAATAAGACTGTATTTTAGTACAAACTAAATTCCACTTTGGTTTTTAGGTAGTCCTCTGTTGGGCTTCTCTGAGGGTGTTCCTTTGACACACACTCTTATTGTTGTGGAGATATAAATATACATAATTTTATATATACACCCTTACTCTCTGGCCTTACAAGATATTCCAGATTCTTCTAGTTATTTTCCTGTTCCAGTCATATATTCAGGCATTTCTCCAAGGATTTCTGGTTCCTTTTATTTGTACACTGTTTTTAGAAGCTAAGATCTGGATACCAGGTGTGCTTATGGATATCAGGGTGTCTTTTCCTAAAGGAAATATTGGTTGTCATCTCAGCTGACCAAGTAAGGAAATATATATCCATGTCTAGCCTGTGCATATAGACATTACTATAAATATTTTAGTATGTAACCATCTGTATGTACATTACATACAAGTGAATTCATAAGAGATTCCTCAAATTCAAACCCATTACAACACTCTCATTCTAGCCTCTCCCCTTTGCTTGTCTTTAGCAAGATGAGCAGCAGTGAGAAACCTGATTGTTACCATATGCCAATCTTAGCCATATCTGTTCCATTCTAGTGTGCATCTTTAGCAGTATCAGAAATGTTAATACATACCTTCATTAAAAACAACTTTATCAACTAGAGTATAGGTCTTATGTACAGTTACTTTTGGCTTTACTCTTACAATTTACTACTTCCAAAGCTACCTAGGTCAGTGACATTTTCTTCCACTCCTTTTTGTTGAAGTTAATTCAAACATTTGTAGTACAGTTAAATTTGTTTCATTCCATATCAGGATGCCCCAACCTCCTAAATTATTTTCTATAATTAGTGTACATTAAGGTAAACTCTTTGCTTTGGAAAATTCTGTGGCTTTTGAAAAGTGAATAGTGTTGCATGTCCATCTCTAAAGTATCATGTGGAATAGTTTTGCCACATTATAACTCCACTTGCTTCACCTATTCAGCTCCCTCTATCCCCTTGAAACTTTTGGAATTTTTTTAATCAACCACTGATTTCTTTAAAGTCTCTATAGATTCACCTTTTTTCAGAATGTCATATAATTGGAATCATATAATATATAGCTTTTTCATACTGGCTTTTTAGACTTACCAACATAAAACCTAAAATAACCTTTGTTTTTTCATGGCTTGTTAATTTACTTTTATCACTATATTTTATACAAACATACACACACACACACACACACACACACACACACACACACACACACACACAAACACACACACATACAGCATAGTTTATTTGAAAATTTGCCATTTGAATACATCTTGGCTGCTTTAATACAGCTGCTATACACATTCACATGAAAATCTTTTTGTGAACATACATTTAAAAATCAGTTGAGTAAATACCTAAGAATGCCATTGTTGATTGTATGGTAAGACTAGATTTAGTTTTGTAGGGAATGGGCAAAATGTTTCTATACCTTCATTCCCACTTCCTTGTCAGCTATTGATATTTTCAATCATTAGAATTTTAGTCACTCTTAACAGCTATGTAGTGGTATCTGATCGTTGTTTTAATTTTCAAATTCCTAATGATGCAATATGGAGAACATCTTTTTTCATAATTTTTATATTACTCTACTGAAGTGTCAGTTTATATCTTTATACTAACTATTATGCTATTTGCCTTCCTATTTTTAGATTTTAAGAATTATTTATATTTTTAAATATATGACCTTTATCAGATATGTGCTTTACAAACACATCTTGCATTCTGTGACTTGCCTTTCCCTTTTCCTCAGTAATTTTTACAGAATAGAAAATTTAAATTTTGATAAAGTTCAATTTATCATTTATTTCCTTCACTGATTTTGTTTTTGGTGTATCTAAACACCCGTCACAAACACAAGGTCCTATAAATTTTTCCATTTTTTTTCTAGGTTATTTTTTGGCATATTTATATTTAATTATTTTTGAATTAATTGCTATTAAAGTAAAAAGTCCTGTATCCAGGTTCCTTTTCTTTTTCACATATGTATATCCCATTTGTCCAATACCAATTTTTGAAAAGACTGTTATATCTCCATTGAATTGTTTTGTTTCTGCAAAGATCAGTTAACCATAATAATATGAGTATATGTTGAATCTCTCTATATCCTCTTCCTTTGAACTATGTGTCTATTCTTTGTCATCACTATACAGTCTTGATAACTATGCCTTTAGAATAAGTCTTTATTTGGGTTGTTTCATTCCTTCAACTTTGTACTTCTTCCTTAGTATTTTGTTGGCTATTCTGTTTTCCTATATAAACTTTAGAAGTAGATTGCAATACCTACAATATTTACAAAATTGCTTGCTAGAATTTGGGGGAGGATTGCGTTCAAACTATAGACCAGCCTAGGGAAGATATTGTAACAATAGCGAGTCTTCCTATCCATGAACACAACACATCTCTTCATTTAGGTAGAACTGCTTTGTGTTTTTCTTTCTTTTCTTCTTCTTTTTTAACCTTTTTAGGGCTGCACCCATGGCATATGGAGGTTAGCAAGCTAGGGGTTGGATCAGAGCTAGCTACCAGCCTACACCACAGCCATAGCAATGTAGATTCCAAGCCATGTCTGTAACCTACACCACAGCTCATGGCAATGCCAGATCCTTAACCCGCTGAGCAAAGCCAGGGATCAAACCTGCATCCTCAGGATGCTAGTCAGATTCATTTCTGTTGAACCATGATGGGAACTCCCAATGTAGACCTGCTTTGATTTATCATTGCTGTATCATTGTACACATACAGAATTTATATGTATTCTGTGGTATTTATAACTATTTTTGATGTTGTGAATGTTATCAGGTTTTTAATATATAATTCCAATTATTCCATGCTGGTATATGGAAAGTAATGTACCTTTGTATATTAATCTTATAGCACCTATAGTAACTTATAAGTTTGAGGCTTTTTAAAACTCTTATTATTTGTAATTTTCTACATAGATAATCATGTCATCTACAAACAAAGACAGTTTTATTTTTTCCCTTTCTGATCCATATCCCTTTCATTTCCTTTTTCTTGTCTAATCGTATGATCTTGGACTTCCAGTACAGTGTTGGATAGTAGTGGTGAATAAGTAGTGCCTTATTCCCAAACTTTGGAGACAAGCATCCAGTTTCTCACCACTAAGGATGATGTAAACTGCAGGTTTTCTGAGGATGTTCTAAATCAAGTTGAGGAAATTCTCTAATATTTCTTCTTTGCCTAGAATTTTTAATATGAATAGGTGTTGGATTTGTCAACTGCTTTTACTAAATCAAATGATATGATCATGCAATTGTTTTATTCTTTAGCCTGTTCATGTGGTGGGTTATAATAACAGATTCCTCTTTTTTCTTTTCAGGGCTGCACTTGCTGCATATGGAAATTCCCAGGCTAGGGGTTGAATCAGAGCTGCAGCAGCCAGCATATGCCACAGCCACAGCCATGCCAGATTTGAGCCACAATGTGACCTACACCAGAGCTCAAAGCAATACCGAACCCTAAAGCCACAGAGCAGGGCCAGGAATCAAACCCATGTCCTAATGGATACTAGTTTGGTTCGTGACCACTGAGCCACAGTGGGAACCCCATAACAACTGATTTCTGAATCAGTGTTAAAGCAGCCTTGTTTACTAAAATAAATCCCATCAGTGGTTATGAAAAATCATTATTGTATTTCATTTGATGATATTTTGTTGACCTTTATGTTCTATATTTACGACTATAATTTTGATCTATAATTGTACTTTCTTATAAAGTCTTTGCCTTGTTTTGGTATTAGAGTAATACTAATCCTCTGACAATGTGCTAGGAAGTGTTCTCTCTTCTGTTTGTTGAAAGGAATTATAAGGAATTAGGATAGTATTTTTCTTTTTTTTATAACATAGTGAATTTTATTTCATTTACAGGTGTACAAAAATCATCACAAGTGAGTTTGATAGATTTTGTGTCCCAAAACCACAGTGCATCCCCCTGACCCAGATTGTCTTATTTGAAAAACCAAGGTTTTCCAAAATCTGTGAGTCATTGTGTGTTCTGCAAAGAAGTTCATTGTGTCTGTTTAGTTGCCACATGTAAGTGGTAGCATTGGGTGTTGCTGTCTAATTGTCGGACTGGTTTCACTTTGCATGATAATTTCTAGGTCCATCCGTGTTGCTATAAATGTTGGTACTTTCTTCCTTTTAATGGCTGAGTAATATTCCATTGTGTGTATGTACCATATCTTCCCTATCCACTCCTCTGTTGATGGGCATTTAGGTTGTTTCCATGACCTGGCTATTGCATAGAGTGCTGCAATGAACACTGGAGTACATGTGTCTTTTCAAGTCATGGTTTCCGCTGGATAGATGCCCAAGAGTAGAATTGCTGGATCAAATGGTAAGTCTATTTTGAGTTTTCTGAGGAATCTCAATACTGTTTTCCACAGTGGCTGCACCAATTTGCATTCCCTCTAGCAGTGTAAGAGGGATCCTTTTTCTCCACACCCTCTCAGCACTTACTGTTTGCAGAATTTTGATAATGGCCATTCTGGCAGGTGTAAGATGGTACCTCATAGTGGTTTGATTTGAATTTCTCTAATGAGGAGCGATGTTGAACATCTTTTCTTGTGTTTATTTGCCATCTGCATGTCTTCTTTGGAGAATCGTCTGCCTAGATCCTCTAATCATTTTTTGATGGGGTTGTTTGTTTTTCTGGTATTGAGCTATAGGAGGTGTTTGTAAATTTTGGAGATTAATGCCTTGTCAGTCGATTCATTTGCAAATATTTTCTCCCATTCTGTGGGTTGTATTTTTGTGTTGTTTAGGGTTTCCTTTGCTGTGCAGAAACTTTGAAGTTTAATTAAGTCCCATTTGTTTATTTCTCTCTTTACTGTCCTTACCCTGATACATGGATCTGAGAAGATGTTGCTATCATTTATGTCAGAGAGTGTTTGGCCTATGTTTTCCTCTAAGAGTTTTCTAGTATCTGGTCTTATATCTAGATCTTTAATCCATTTTGAGTTTATTTTTGTGCATGGTGTTAGGAAGTGTTCTAGTTTCATTTTTTTTATGTGTGGCTGTCCAGTTTTCCCAGCACCACTTATTGAAGAGGCTGTGTTTTCTCCAATGTATATTCTTGCCTCCTTGTCATAGATTAGTTGACTATAGATGCATGGATTTAATTCTGGGCTTTCTATCCTGTTCCACTGATCTACATTTCTGTCTTTGTGCCAGTACCATATGGTTTTGATGACTGTAGCTTTGTAGTAGAGTCTGAAGTCAGGGAGCCTCATTCCTCCAG
>PVHT020000521.1:6023044-6033675 GCA_004024745.2 Catagonus wagneri
GTTTTACTTCTTCCTTTCCCATTTGGATTCCTTTTATTTCTTTTTCTTTGCTGATTGCTGTAGCTAGGACTTCCAGAACTATGTTGAATAGTAGTGGTGAGAGTGGAATCCCTGTCTTGTTCCTGATCTCAGCGGGAATTCTTTCAGCTTTTCACCATTGAGAATGATGTGAGCTCTGGGTTTGTCATAGATGGCCTTTATTATGTTGAGGTATGTTCCCCCTATGCCCACTTTCTGAAGGGTTTTTATCAGAAATGGGTGTTGGATTTTGTCAAAGGCTTTTTCTGCATCTATTGAGAGGATTATATGGTTTTTATTCTTAAGTTTCTTAACATGGTGTATCACCCTGATTTATTGTGGATATTGAGGAATCCTTCCATCCCTGGGATAAATCCCACTTGATCATGATGTACAGTCCTTTTAATGTATTGTTGGATTCTGTTTTGCTAGTATTTTGTTGAAAATTTTTGCATCTATGTTCATCAGTGAGATTGGTCTGTAATTTTCTTTTTTTGTGATATCTTTGTCTGGTTTGGTATCAGGGTGATGGTTGCTTCATAGGATGAGTTTGAGAGTGCCCCTTCCTCTGCAATTTTTTGGAAGAGTTTCAGAAGGATAGGCGTTAGCTCTTCTCTAAATGTTTGATAGAATTCACCTGTGAAACCACGTGGTCCTGGACTTTTGTTTGTTGGAAGTTTTTTAATCACACTTTCAATTTCAGAACTTGTGACTGGTCTATTCATATTTTCTTTTTCATCTTGGTTTAGTCTTGGGAGATTGTACTTTTCTAAGAATGTGTCCATTTCTTCTAGGTTTTCCATTTTATTGCCATATAGTTGCATATAGTAGTCTCTTATGATCCTTTGTATTTCTGTGATGTCTGTTGTTACTTCTCCTTTTTCATTTCTAATTTTCTTGATTTGTGTCCTCTCTCTTTTTTTCTTGATAAATCTGGCTCAGGGTTTATCAATTTTATTGATCTTTTCAAAGTACCAGCTTTTAGTTTCATGGATCTTTTCTATGGTTTTCTTCGTTTCTATTTCATTGATTTCTGCTCTGATCTTTATGATTTCTTTCCTTCTTCTAACTTTAGGTCCTGTCTGTTCTTCCCTCACTAGCTGCTTTAGATGTAAATTTAGGTTGTTTATTTGAGCTTTTTCTTGTTTCCTGAGGTAGGCTTGTATTGCTATAAACTTTCCTCTTAGAACTGCTTTTGCTGCATCCCAGAGGTTTTGGAGTGTTGTATCATCATTGTCATTTGCTTCTACGTATTTTTTAATTTCCTCTCTATTTTTAGTTTTTTGAGGAACCTCTGTAATGTCCTCCATAGTGGTTGTACGGATTACATTCCTTTAGGAGCATTAGCTTTTCTCCACATCCTTTCCAGCATTTATTGTTTGTTGACTTTTTGATGATGGCCATTCTGACTGGTGTGAGGTGATACCTCATTGCAATTTTGATTTGCATTTCTCTAGTAATTAGTGAGAATATTTTCATTCATTTTTTATGATCTATATGTTTTTGGTGAAATATCTATTTAGATCTTCTGCCTGATTGAGTTGTTTGTTTTTCGTTTTTTTTTTTGATATTGAGCAGCATGAGTTGTTTGTATATTTTGGAGTTGAATCCTTTGTTGATCACTCCATTTGGAAATGTTCTCTTCTATTCTGTGCCTTGTCATTTTGTTTAGTTTTTCCTTTGCTATGCAAAAGCTTTTAAGTTTAACTCAGACTCATTTGTTTATTTTGTTTTCACTTTCATTACTCTAGGAGGTGGATCCAAAAAGCTATTGCTGTGGTTTATGTCCAAGAGTGTTCTCCCTGTCTTCCTCTGATAAGTTTATAGTATCCAGTTGTACATTTAGGTCTTTAATTCATTTTGAGTTTGTGTGTGGTGTAAGAGTATGTTCTAATTTGTTTATTTTTCATGTTGCTGTCCAGTTTTCCCAGCACCACTTATTGAAGAGACTCCATTGCATATTCTTGCTTCCTTTGACCTAGATTAGTTGATCATAGGTGTACACATTTGTTTCTAGCTTTATATCCTGTTCCATTTATCTATATTTCTGTTTCTGTGCCAGTATTATACTGTCTTGATGACTGTAGCTTTGTAGTATAGCCTGAAGTCAGGGAGCCTGATTACTCTAGTTCTGTTTTTCTTTCTCAGGATTGCTTTGGCTATTTGGGTTCTTATGTGTTTCCACACAAATTTTAAATGTTTTTGTTCTCATTCTGTGAAAAGTGTCATTGGTTATTTGGTAGCGATTGCGCTGAATCTGTAGTTTGCCTTAAGGAGCGTAGTCATTTTGACAATATTGATTTTTCCAGTCCTAGAACAGAGTATATCTTTCATCAGTTTGTGTCATCTTCAATTTCTTTAGTCAACATCTTACAGTTTTCAGAGTACAGATCATTTGCTTCCTTGGGTAGGCTTATTCCTAGGTATTTTATTCTTTTTGATTCAATGGTTAATGGGATTGTTTCAATTCTCTTTCTGATCTTTTGTTGTTAGTGTATAGGAATTCAAGAGATATCTGTGTACTAATTTTGTATCATGCAACTTTACCCAATTCATGGATACACTCTAGTAGTTTCCTGGTAGCATCTTTATGATTTTCTATGTATAGCATAATCTCATATGCAAGTAGTGACAGTTTTACTTCTTTTCCAATTTGATTCCTTTTCTTTTTCTTCCCTGGTTGCCATGGATAGGATTTCCAAAGATATGCTGAATAAAAGTGGTGAGAGTGGACATCCTTGTCTTGTTTCTGATCTAGTGGGAATTCTTATAGCTTTTCACCATTGAGAATGACGTGAGATATGGGTTTGTCTTGTATAGCCTGTATTCTGTTGAGGTAGCATCCCTCTATGCCCACTTTCTGGAGGGTTTTTATCATAAATGGGTGTGGTATTTTGTCAAAAGCTTTTTCTGCATCTACTGAGATAATTATAAGGTTTTTATTCTTAAATTTCTTAATATGGTGTATCATATTGATTTGTGGATACTGAAAAATCCTTGAATCCCAGGGATCTCACTTCATCATGGTGTATGATCCTTTTATTGTTGGAATTTGTTTTATTGTATTTTGTTGAGGATTTTTGCATCTATATTTAACAATGATATTGGTCAGTAATTTTCTTTTTTTGTGGTATTTTTATCTAGTATTAGGGTCATGGTGGCCTCATAAAATGAATTTGGGAGTGTTCAATCTTCTGCATTTTTTTGGAATAGTTTCAGAAATATAGGTGTTTACTCTCCTTTAAACATTTGATAGAATTCTCCTGTGAAGCCATCAGTCTTGGACCTTTGTTTACTGGAAGATTTTAAATCAGAATTTCAGTTTCAGTCCTTGTGATTGGTATATTCATATTTTCTATTTCATTTTTGGTCAGGCTATTCTTACCTTTCTAAGAATTTGTCCATTTCTTCTAGGTTGTCCATTTTATTGGCATATTGTTGCTTGTAGTAGTATCTCATGATCCTTTGTATTTCTGTGATGTTCCATTTCTATTTTTATTAATTTGTGCCTTCTTTTTTTCTTGATGAAACTAGCTAAAATTTTTTCAATTTTGTTGATCTTTTCAAAGAACTAGGTTTTAGTTTCATTGATCTTTTCCATTGTCCTCTTTGTATCTATTGCATTTATTTCTGATCTGATCTTAATGATTTCTTTCCTTCTAGTAACTTTGTATTTTGTTTGTCCTTTTTTCTCAAATTGTTGTGGGTGTAACGTTAGGTTGTTTATTTGAGATTTTTGTTGTCTCTTGGCTTACATCCCTATAAACTTCCCTGTTACAACTGCTTTTGGTATATGCTGTAGGTCTTGGATTGTTGTGTTTTCATTTTTAGTTGTCTCTAGATATTTATTTCCTTTTTGATTTCTTCTGTGATTCTTTGGTTGCTTATAAACATATTGTTAACTTCCCTATGTTTGTGTTATTTTTACAGTTTAGTTTTCTTCTAGCTAATTTCTAATCCCAAAGCATTGTGATCAGAAAAGATGCTTAATATGATTTCAGTTTTATTAAATTTACCAAAGGCTTGCTTTGTGGCCCAGGATATGCTCTATCTTGGAGAATGTTCCATTTACACTTACTTAAGAAGAATGTATATTCTACTTTCAGGTGGAATGTTCTATAAATACCACTTAAGTCCATTCGGTATAATGTGTCATTTAAGGTGTATCTTTTACTTATTGATTTTCTGTCTAGATGATCTGTCTATTTATGTAAGTGGAATTTTAAAGTCACCCACTATTATGGTGTTACTTTTGATTTCTACTTTTAAGATTGTTATCAGTTGCCTTATATATTGAGGCGCTCCTATGTTGAATATATATTTATAATTATTATGTCTTCTTGATTGATGATACCTTGATTATGTCCTTATTCCTTGTAAATGTCTTTAAAGTCTGCCTTTTTTCTGATCTGAGTATTGCTACTCCAACTTTCTTTTAATTTCAGTTTACATGGAATACCATTCCTCACTTTCAGTCTGTATGTGTTCCTAGATCCAAAGTTGCTCTCTTGTAGTGAACAGTCTTGATTTTGTATACATTCAGTCAGTCCATATATTTTGGTTGGAGCATGTAAGTAATACATTTACTTTTATTTATTTATTTATTTATTTATTTATTTATTTATTTATTGTCATTTCTAGGGCTGCACCTGAGGCATATGGAGGTTCCCAGGCTAGGGTCCAATTGGAGCTTTAGCCGCTGGCCTACACCATAGCCACAGCAATGCAGGATCCGGGCCATGTCTGCAACCAATACCACAGCTCACGGCAATGCTGGATTCTTAAACCACTGAGTGAGGCCAGGGATTGAACCTGCAACCTCATTGTTTCTAGTCAGATTCATTAACCACTGAGCCACGACAGGATTTCCCATTTACATACATACATACATACATATATATATATATATATATATATATATTCCATTATATATATCCTTTTAATTATTTGGATGTGGTTTTGTAGGTCTTTTTTTCTGTTTACTCTTTTGTTCTCTTGGGATTGGTGACTGTCTTTAGTGTTGTTCTGGGATTGTTTTGTCTTTTATGTGTGTATATATTGTAAATTTTTGGTTTGTAGTTATTATGAGGTTTTTGATCCAGTAGTCTATAAATGTGTTAAGTTTCTGGTCTCTTAATTTCAACTCCATTTCCAATATCCTGTGTTTGTACTCCCCCCTTCTCAAATTGCTTGTTATGATATAATATTTGTGTGTGAATGATTTCCTACTTTTACTATATTTTTGCTTTTGCCTCCACCACTCTAGGAGACATACTGAGACCCAGAGTAAGTATGGCCCAGAAGCTTATGGAGTCTCTGCTTTGCCTCAGGATCCAGTGCATGTGAATCTTTGTGTGTGCTCTGAAAGTGGAGTCTCTGCTTCCCCCAGTCCTTTGGAGCTCCTGCACTTAAGCCCAGCTGGCCTTCAAAGACAAATGCTCTGGAGGAAGCTTTTTGGATGCCAGAGACCCAGGCTAGGTGGCCTGCCTCAGGGCTCAGAAATCTCACTCCTGTAGGAGAACTTCTATGACATAACCTTTTACCATTTGTGATTTGTCCACCTGGTATGTATAGGATTTGGTTATATTGCAAAAGTGCCCCTTGAAACTGTCTCATTTTGGCTTCTTTGTCTTTATCTGTAAAATAACTTTTTTGGTAGGTTCTAGTCTTTTTTGAATGGTTGTGCAGTGTTTCGTTGTGGTTTTTTGTGTTTTCATGAGAAGAGGTAAGCTCAAGTCCTTTGGACCTCTTATCTCCAATCCTATCCAGTACATGTTACCTTAAGGCATTTTCTGGTTCTAAGATGGCTCAGGCCTCAGAACCTAAGTAGAAAGTAAGATATAAGGGAAGGCATATACAATGGCATATAAAATCCAAAGGGATGTTCAAGTCTGTGGGGGAAAATGTTCCATAGAAAGAAGATAAAAAATTGAAAAATCAAGATCCAAAAGGAAACACAGGGAAGCAAATTAAATATTGTGTTGTTTTTATCCTCAAAGCATTGACAACTTTGTAAACTGCATGAAGTGAGAATTTAAAAATCCAAGTATAGGAGTTCCCTTCGTGGCTCAGTGGTTAACGAATCCAACTAAGAACCATGAGGTTTTGGGTTTGAGCCCTGGCCTCGCTCAGTGGGTTAAGGATCTGGCATTGCCGTGACCTGTGGTGTAGGTTGCTGATGCAGCTCGGATCCCGCATTGCTGTGGCTGTGGTGAAGGCCGGCAGCTACAGCTCCTGTTAGACCCCTAGCCTGGGAACCTCCATATGCTGCAGGTGTGGCTCTACATAAAAAGGAAAAAAGACAAAAATAAAAAAGAATAAAAATAAAAATCCAAGTATAGAAGTTCCTGCCAGGATTGTATTAAGATGGCAGAATAGAAGGACTGAAGCTCAACTTCTCTCCCAAAAAACAACGAAACTACAACCAAATGCCAAGCAACCTTCAACCAAATGGACTGGAAACTTCCAAAAAAGATATTCTACTCCATAAGACAGAAGAACACACCAAGAGATAGGAGGGGTGATTACACGATAGAAGCAACCCCATACCTCCGGGGTGGGAAGCCCCACATACTGGAAAGTAACTGCATCACAGAGACTCTGCTACAGGACTGAGAGTTCTGAGCCCCATGTCAAATCCCATGCCTGGGGATCTGGCACAGGAAGAAAGAGCCCCCAGAGCATCTGGCATTGAAGGCCATTGGGGCTTGTGTGAAGGAACTCCACAGGACTGGGGGAAAGAGGAGACCCCATTCTTGAAAGGCACACACAGACTTTCATGTGCACTGGGTCCCTGGGCAAAGCAAAGTCTCCATAGGTATCCAGGTGGAACCTGACTGCAATTTTTGGAGGATCTCCTGAGAAAACAGGGGTGACTGTGGCTTGTGGGGGAAGGGCATTGGAGGTGAAGCTCTTGGGAATATTCATCGCCTGCATTTGTCTGGAGGTGGCCATTTCTTGGAAAATCTGGTCCCTCCCATCAGTTCTGAGAAGCCCCAGGTCAAACAATAATCCAGGTGGGACCACAGTCCCACCCGTCAGTAAACAGGCTGCCTAAAGGCCCCTCAGGCACACAGCCACCTCTAATCGCACCCAGAGCCAAAGCCCCACCCACCAGAGGGATAGGAATCAGCCCCGCCTACCAGTGGGCAGACACCAGTCCCTTCCATTAGGAAGCCTACAGCATGCCCCCCCCCACACACACACACCATTAGCCAAAGGGGAGACAAACATCAAAACTAAGAGAGGCTACAACTCTATTGTCAGCAAAAAGGTCACATTGAAAACCTATAAAAATGAAAAGACAGAAAACTATAACTCAGATAAGAGAGAAAGAAAAAAGCCCAGAAAAACAGCTCAGTGATGAGATTATCAGGCGCCCAGAAAGAGACTTTAGACTGTTGATGCTGAAGATGATGCAACACATTGGAAATAAACTGGAGGCAAAGATTGATAATTAAAAGGATACACTGAGCAAAGAAATACAAGATGTAAAATTTAAACAAGAAAAGATGCAAAATACAATAACTGAAATAAAAAGTTCATTAGAAGCAGCCAACAGTAGAATACAGGAGGCAGAAAAACGAATCAGTGAGGTGCAGGAGAGATTAGTGGCACTAATGCAGAAAAGAAAAGAGATACTGATTGAAAGCAAATGATCTGAGTCTCAGAGAACTCTGTGATAATGTTAAATGCACCAACACCCATATTATAGGGGTGCCAGAGGGAGAAGAGAGAAGGGGACAGAAAAAATAGTTGAAGATATAATAGCCAAAAAATTCCCTAATATGGGAAGGAACCACTCAATCAAATAAAGGAAGCCCAGTGAGTACCACATAAAATAAAGCCAAGGAGGAACACCCTGAGACATATTAATCAAAATGACCAAAATGAAAGACAAAGAGAAAATATTGACAGCAGCTAGGAAAAAGAAACAAATGACATACAAGGGAACCCCAATAAGGTTATCAGCAGATTTTTCAGTGGAAACTCTGCAGGCCAGAAGGGAGTGGCATGATATACTTAATGTGATGAAAGCAGAAAACTTCCAACCAAGATTACTTTACCTAGCAAGGATCTCATTCAGATTTGAATGAGAGATCAAAATCTTTACAGATAAGCAAAAGCTAAGAGATTTCTGCAACACTAAACCAGCTTTATAACAAATCCTAAAGAAACTTCTCTAGGAAGAAAAGAAATGGCCACAACCAGAAACAAAACACCACAAATGACAAGGCTCACCAGGAAAGGCATATATAGAGTAAAGATACTAAATCACCTATGCACAATTATGCTACCAAAATCAGAAATCCTGAGAAGAGAGCATAAATGCAGGTCACTGGAGACGCATGTGCAATTAAGAAACCAACAACTTAAAACAATCTCATTTATGTATAGACTCCTATATCAAAACTTCAGTGTAACTGCCAACCAAAAATCTATAATTGATACACAAACAAGTAAGAAAAATCATCTCAAATACAACATTAAAGATAGTCATCTTGTGAGAGGAGACAAGAAGGAATAAGGGAAGAAAAAAAGAGCAACAAAACCCCAAACAGTTAATACAATGGCAATAAGAACATACATCTCAAAAATTACCCTGAATATTAATGGACTGAATACCCCAACAAAAAGACATAGATTAGCTGAATGGACACAAAAACAAGTCCCATATACATGCTATCTTCAAGAGACCCACTTCAGTTCTAGGGATACATACAAATTGAAAGTGAGAGGATGGAAGAAAATATTCCATGCAAATGGGAATCAAAAGAAAGCCAGAGTAACAATATTCATATCAGACAAAATAGACCTTAAAATGAAGAACATTTTAAGAGACAAGGGCACTACATAATGATCAAAGGATCAATCCAAGAAGAAGATATAACAATTTTAAATATCTGTGCACCCAACATAGGAGCACCACAATATATAAGGCAACTGCTAACAACCTTAAAAGGAGAATCAACAATAACACCATCAGAGTGGGGGACTTTAAAACCACACTTGCAGCAATGGATAGATCACCAGACAGAAAATCAATAAGAAAATACAGGCCCTGAATGAAGCATTAGATCAGATGGACTTAATAGATATTTATGGTACATTCCATCCAAAAGCAACAGAGTACACTTTCTTCTCAAGTGCGCACGGAACATTCTCTAAGATTGATCACATCCTGGGCTACAAATCAAGCCTCAGTAACTTTAAGACAATTGAAATCATATCAAGCATCTTTTCTGACCACAATGCTATATGCCTGGAAATCAAAACAAGAGAAAAAAAATGGCAAAAAATACAAACATGTGGAGAATAAGCAACATGCTAATAAACTACCAATGGATCAGTGAAGAAATCAAAGAGGAAATTAAAAGGTACCTAGAAGCAAATTACAGCAAAGATACAACAATCCAAAACCTCTGGGATGCAGCAAAAGCAGTTCTAAGAGGAAAATTTATAGCAATACAAGCCTACCTCAGGAAACAAGAAAAAGCTCAAATAACCTAAATTTACACGTAAAGCAGCTAGAGAGGGAAGAACAGACAGGACCTAAAGTTACAAGGAAAGAAATCATAAAGATCAGAGCAGAAATCAATGAAATAGAAATGAAGAAAACCATAGAAAAGATCCATGGAACTAAAAGCTGGTACTTTGAAAAGATCAATAAAATTGATAAGCCCTTATCCAGACTTATCAAGAAAAAAAGAGAGAGGACACAAATCAAGAAAATTAGAAATGAAAAAGGAGAAGTCACAACAGACATCACAGAAATACAAAGGATCATAAGAGACTACTATATGCAACTATATGGCAATAAAATGGAAAACCTAGAAGAAATGGACACATTCTTAGAAAAGCACAATCTTCCAAGACTAAACCAAGATGAAATAAAGAATATGAATAGACCAATCCCAAGTTCTCAAATTGAAACTGTGGTTAAAAAAACTCCATCAAACAGATGTCCAGGACCAGATGGCTTCACAGGTGAATTCTATCAAACATTTAGAGAAGAGCTTACACCTATCCTTCTGAAACTCTTCCAAAAAATTGCAGAGGGGACACTCCCAAACTCATACTATGAGGAAACCATCACCCTGATACCAAAACCAAACATATCACAAAAAAAGAAATATACAGGCCATTCTCACTGATGAACATATCTAGCAAACAGAATCCAACAATACATTAAAAGGACTGTACATCATGATCATGTGGGATTTATCCCAGGGATGGAAGGATTCCTCAATATCTGCAAACCAGTCTCTGTTATACACCACGTTAACAAACTGAAGAATAAAAAAAATATGATCCTCTCAATAGATGCAGAAAAAGCCTTTGACAAAATCCAACACCCATTTCTAATAAAAACCCTTCAGAAAGTGGGAATAGAGGGAACCTACATCAACATAACAAAGGCCATCTATGACAAACCCAGAGCTCACATCATTCTCAATGGTGAAAAGCTGAAAGAATTCCCGCTGAGATCAGGAACAAGACAGGGATTCCACTCTCACCACTACTATTCAACATAGTTCTGGAAGTCCTAGCTACAGCAATCAGCAAAGAAAAAGAAATAAAAGGAATCCAAATGGGAAAGGAAGAAGTAAAAC